>JAECUM010009861.1:0-120242 GCA_016617855.1 Megalonaias nervosa | reverse complement strand
ATAAATGTGGGTGTTTATATATGAGACTTGGTTAATTGCCCGTCCGAGGACGCGAATATACCAAAAAAAAAAAAATTAAAACATTTTTTTAAAATATTTGGGATGAGCGAGTTTAAAAGAAAGTTTGAACATAAAAATACAAACAAGTTTTAAAACAAATGGGATGCCGCCGCGAGTTTCGAAACTGGCGATCTCTTCTTTGGTGGCCCAGACACATGTGGGTGGTTATATTGAAGATTGTATGCACTCGCGATATTTCCCTGGAGAATGAGAACGCTTTCATGGATATGAATATGCATTTCTCAAAATTCACTAAAGGGTTTACTGTCCATGGAACTGAAAGCTCTTCATTTTGATTTATATTTTCGTCATAAGTTTGAAAAATTTCGCGAAAAACTTAAAAACACAGTTTCTTTCTTTCTTTCCATGAAAAGATTTATATAGGAGGAAGGACAGAATCACGAGAATTCCATGTATTAATGTAAATAGTTATGTATCGATATGTGTTTATATACGTCTGTGTGCGTCTTTTGTGTATTTTTAGGTCAGTCGCTGCTGTCCTGTCACTGTATAGTTTGGAAAGCAGATATCTTTGAGTATGAAGATAATTACATTGTCCGGCAATTTAAAGAATTTATTTTGTCTTACATGTGAAGCAAATTTGAGGCATATGTATCACTTTTCTACTTTGATGTCATTGGCAGTGCGAACAAGAAGAAATAATAATAATAATAATAATAATAATAATAATAATAATATGTTATGTCAAAAGTAACCAATTTGTCCTGGCCACAACAGCAATGCATTCCAAGACGATGAAACATAAGGTAACTAGGGTGAATGACCCTTGGCTGAATATGTGATAATCTGCTGAATTGCGAAAAAAGTGATTGACACGTTGTGTAATTGTGTCACATAAACACAAATATAAAATCCAGTTTCCACAAAAACACTGTACCTCTTCATCAGATATTTTAGTCCAATTTTCTTCGGTTCCCGAAAGTGTTTTAACAGAAGAGGTTGGGGGGGGGGTGTTTTTGTTTTTTGTTTTTTTGTGTTTTTGGGGGGTTTTTTTGTAGCAATGCCTGGTGATCATGAATATATACAATCAGGTTAAGAAATAATGTTCACCCACAAATTAAGCGACCTCCAGGTGCATCATCATCATTAACATTAGCAGCGCTATTGTCAATGTTGCCATCACCATACTATTATATCATTTTAGATAATTCATTTCCTTCTTGTTCTTGCTTTTCTTCTTCTTGTTCTTATAATAATAATAATAATAATAATAATAATAATAATAATAATAATAACAATTAGAAGAAGAAAAAGAAAGAAGAACAAGAAGAATAAATAAATAAATTTATTTATTTATTTATCTATTTATTGTCGTGGTAGCTTCTAACTTTCAGTACTGACTCATTTTAAGATCAACTAATAACAGTGCTCTCTCCAAAAACGTATAATCCTGTCAGTTTCACAGGCTTCCACATATCAAGAAACTCAGTATATACGTTGCTTTATTTCTTACATGTTGCTCACTTCTTGATCAAAGTACATATAGGAAGTTGTACTTTAGGCATGAAATTGTCTTTGGCTATATTAAAAGTGTATTATCAGTAAACGGTAATAATATATGGCTAACAATGAAGAGACTATGGAAATTAAAATATTATATTAAAATAAATAACGTAAAATAAAATAAAAATAAAAATAAATTAAAATAAAGTTTTTGAAATGAAAATTAACATGGAAGTTTACAAAAGCATATGATCAAAATTGACACGAACCTTGTGCATGGAACATTTGTGCAACTAGTTGTAGCAATTGGCATAATGGTTAAATTATTCTTTTGTAGTTTCTATTTCTGTCCACATTTCATCTTCTTTATCAACCAAAATTTTAGTCTTTTATCTTCCAATATATAAAACCTAGTACCAAAATAATAACTTTTGTATTTTATATGAATATCTAGTTTGACTGAATTATCAATGTCAGGTAGTTTTATAATTCCATTCCAGTTTTCCATCTGCATATTATTTCTGGTGCGTCTACATTTTTAATAAAATCGACGATGGAACTATTACAGTGATGTATGGTTTTGTAAAGTTCCTCTTAAATTGTGAAAACAGAAAATATTTTACGAGAATCATAGAGACATGATACTGGGATAATTCAGACAGAAGAAAAGAAATTGATTCCATTGCTGTCATTCTTTCGATGTACGTTTCATCACTGTAATGACTTCCAGATTTGTAAAGTGGTATGTGATGAGCCCTTTGAAAGACGAACGGTCCACATCTTCAAATAGATCAAACAAATCAAAAACGTGGAAAGTGTATCAACAATTAGCATCTCTTGATACTTTAAGTTTGGGTCTCTATGAAGTGTTACAACTAAACTGTGTTAAACTAAGTAACAGAAACAAGTGAAACCATTAAGTTTAAGAAAAGCTTACTTTGTGCACCATCAACAGATCAATTATGTCAGGTAAATTCTTGTCCTTCTTCTTCTTCTCATTATATATTACTATCCCCCCCCCAAAAAAAATACATTTGGATAGCAGAGTGGGGTGTTTCAAATGCACTAAACTCGTGAATATACGATGGCAGATAGCGGCCGCCAAAATACAACATCAAAGTAACATGAATTTGTACATGTACATATTTTATACGAGACGGATCAACATATTAAAGTAATAGAGATTTGTACATGTACACATTTTGCTCAAATGTGTACATGTACAAATCTCTGTTACTTTGATGTTGTATTTTGGCGGTCGCTATCGGCCATCGTACGAACAAATCTCTATTACTTCACAAGTAAAACCAATTAGCGACATTCCTTGCGCAGTAATAAATTAGAAAGAACAATTCACCTTCCTGATAAGGACTTAACCTCTTGGCTTATTTATTTGTTCGTCTGAACCAAATTACACTGGTCTATGTTAGCTAGAAAGCGGAAGAAAATCTACAGCCCTGTTATATCGAAATTGTAGTTGGATCATCTCAGTTATAAGTAATCATGTAAGTACATCTCTCTCTCTCTCTCTCTCTCTCTCTCTGACTGTACACACATCCACCCATCCATACATACTGTGTATCATTTCATTTTACTGTAATTAATACCATAATTGGCCTTGGCGAGGGAAATAGTTTAGCTTTCATTCTGTGAAATGAATACGAGTTTGTGATTATTGAAGGTGTGGAAGCGTTAGCACTGTTCTACCACTGAATAAAATTAACGTCCTATTTACGTCATTGGAAAGGTAAAATAATTTCTACACAAATTATTCAAATTGCTTAAACTATAATGACAGCTTTCTGCAAGTTGTATTCATATGTAATATGCTTCTTTATTTGTTAGGTCAGAAAGTTAGAAGGCTTTCAAGGAAAAGAAAAAAAAAACAAAAAAAAAAACGTACGTAATTTGAATTTTTGCTTCATCTTTCGCTGAAGGATATCGGAAAAAGTCCAGCATAAACTAGTCGGCAGTTTTGTTCTCCAGTTTTGCAGACAGAATACTTATGTAGCAGCCACGTAAGTTTTTAATAAATAACCTTTCATGTATAAAGCAGTAAAATAGTGTTGATTCTGTCTATAATACTTTTGTGTCTTGGCTCACGACATATAGCCTATATTTTAATTATTATTATAATGCTGATTTCTGAATTTTCTGGATTTGCTTGAACATTACCACACTGATAACTTTAATAAGAAGGTTTATTCGATGGATTAATTATGATACAAAAAGCTCTATAAGTTTCTTATTGAATATATTCTTAATTTTGATTTCAGTGAATCTCGTCTTGCACTACGCTGAGAAAAACTTCACGTACAAGGAAATATCGAATTTATTAGAAAAACTTCATGACACAAATCTGAGGTAAAGTGCATAATAAATTTTGTATTGTAGTTATTTCTGATTTTAAATACAATCTGATATGTGTGTAACGATTGTCACATTTCAATCATAAATACAGGTTAGGCTTTTGCATTTCATGAATATTTCAAGTCACTATGAGATGTATATGTATTTATATGAGTAGGTAGATTAAAACATCCTACATTAAGATTTCTAAAAAAGAATACCATTCATGAACATCTAAATTAACACTAAGAACAATGGCTGGTCCAGGTTGTAAGAAAACTACCAGACATTTAGTTTTTGTTGTTTAAAATTAAGATTCTTTATCAAATTACTCCTATGCTCGTTATATTTAGATATGTGTTATATACTATTTACATCAGTCATCGTCAATACAAATATGCCCACTTCCTTAGTAACTTCGTTCATAGCATAATTAGCTATATGCATGTAGCTTATTGTAAAGATTCAACATTGGAAAACCCTGAAAACAATTGCCGTTAACATTCCATTTTTCTGCCCAGGTCTTGAATTGCAATAGAGAATGTGTGTGTGTGTGTGTGTGTGTGTGTGTGTGTGTGTGTGTGTGATTTGGATTTTTATTGTAGCTTTAAAAAATTTCAGTCGTATAGCTTAACAATTTTCCAGTCATATCGCTACGATGTCTACAGTGTGACAATTTATAGTGATATCTAGCACCGGGGCATCATATCGCAGACATTTGGCATGATGTCACACCCAGTCACATTATCTTGACACCAGGCAGACCAGTTCTAACACTAACCTCTTCAGGCTGAGCGCATAGCGAGGCAATTGTTAGGATCATTTTTTTAAGTCTTTGGTATGACTCGGTCGGGGTTCGAACCCGCGACCTCCAGCGTCCGAGGCAGACGCTCTAACCACTAGGCCATCGGAGCGTTCTTGCAATAAAGTGAACAAAATTTTCGCACCTAGTTGATTGCACCGATGACAGTATGAATAGTAAATATAAGGAAAAAGAGAGAGAGAGAGAGTGTGTGTGTGTGATTTAGATGTTTAACGTAGCTTTAACAATTTTTCAGTCATATCGCTACGATGTCTGCAGTGTGACAGTTTAAAATGATGTCTAGCACTTGGGCATCATGCCGCAGACATGCAGCATGATGTCCCACCCAGTCATAATATCCTGACACCAGGCCGACCAGTCCTAACATTAATCTCTTAATGTTGAGCGCCAAGCGAGGCAGCTGTTAGTACCATTTTGATAAGTCTTTGGTATGACTCGGCCGGGGAAAGAACCCGCGACCTCCCGCATCCGAGGCGGACGCTGTAACCACTAGGCCACCGGAGCGGTCGATCGATCGATCGATCGAGAGATTTCTGAATGAGGGAAGAAGCAACATCTACATTTATAGCGAAACAAGCTCCACCTCAGGGGATTCAGTATGTAACATACTGTGAATTTAATACGACAAGCCATATTTCATATTTTAATTTTTTGTACGTTCGTATGAGATCATATGTGCTTCTTTGAAAGAGATACTATGTAAGTGCGGAGAAGAATCAGTTATATCTCAGTGCCTATTGATGATATGTTCTGTGCTGTTGGCATTGACAGTGAGTGTAGTTACGAAGGGGATGCGCTTGTTGGCAGAGAGTTTTGCATCTGATGAGTGTGGTTCTGTCAGTGAGTTTATTCTAGTTATTTGGTATCTTTCTCTATATCGTTGTGCTTGTATCTTCTTTGTTTTAGTTGCCCTTTGGGTTCCATCAATCTTTTTCGTCGGCATTCCTCACCTGCTCACGCGTAGTACCATATATGTGTCTTTTATTTTGTTTGTGTGTTTGCTTTCTATGTACACCTCTACTTACAAGCCTCTTCATCTGAACGACCATTTTCTGATCTTTATGCTAAATACTAACGTACTACTTTCAGTACCAACGCCATACAAAAGAGACTTAAACGTGCTGGAATGCCATCAAAGCGAGGACCCACCATTCACAGTATAAATCAAGTGAAATTGATTGTTCAGGTAGACTTTCATGAATGAATATGATAATAAATACCGATTTCTGAATTTTACATTTGTTTACGTAATATGTCATTTTCCTCTGTTCACATTCGTTACATTTCTTCATGTTCCGAAACAACATATATAATTTAATCATAACGACCACCACGAACATACCTTAGACTCTTTCCGTAATTTTATATTTTCCAAAGAGCCGTATCGCTTAACAGGCTTGAGGAAGCTGCTCTGGACTTTGTGCCGTTTCTCATGTCATATGTGATTCTTGACAGTGTTCATCTACATTGGTGGTTTCGTCATGCATTGGTTGTTCTGTTATAGTGTGTTTCTTCATTTGCTAGGTTTCTTTGGGGTGGGTAGGGAAGAACTGTTAGGCTTCTTAGTCGATTTCAACCACTCGTACTTAAACCGTCTTTTGTTTCAGACATAACGTCATCACGTCATACTTGCCAGTCGACCCATTTATGCTACGATGGGCCCTCATTAAATGCATTAAATAGCAAGTCCTTGGCGTTCGATGCTACATTGTACACTAGACTTATCAACCTGGGACTACATTCAACTTAACTTACAATGTAAACAGTAGTGAAAACAAGAAACGTTGTCAGGCGATGAGCCATAGTGTATGGATCTAACACCCTCCGGTTACTCCATCAAGCCGTTTCCACGCCACTCTCTAGGGGTTTCGCAAAGAACTCCATAATTCACGGTCTTTAATACACTACAACTATCAATTTCGAACACACATAGTTTAAACTGGTTCAAACCTCACTCACAATGGAACAAAGGTCACTCCATTTTTCTGCCTCTACCGCAATCCTCCTAGTAGAAACAAAAAACGGGGCGGAATCTGTTTTTGGAGCGGTTTCCTAACCTACTGTTGTATGGAAATTCGATAGCGGAAACCTGGTTATTCTTGAAAATTTAAATTTTCACTCTGACTGTCCTGGAAATCCATACATATCAAAATTTCTAGATTCTATTCACATTTTCAACCTCAAACAGTCAGTTAGCCAGCCCACCCATCTTCATGGTCACATTTTAGACTGGATTCTTAACTGACCTGATGATAATGTTCTAACGTCTTCATTGAACGAACTTGCATCTCATCACCTCTGCGTCATATGCCATATCACCGTACCAGTCCCTAACCCTCCATCTCTGCTACTACGAGAAACCTTCGTACGATAAATAGAACCAAACTAATGCATGACATCGAAGCAAACCTGGCATCTTCATTTTGTGTTGTAATGCCATGGTATATGTTTTTGTAATCTTGTCGTTGCATATGTTTCTTTGTGTTATATAATACTTTAAAGCGTTTAGAGCTTCTAAAGATTATGCGATGTTCTAAGTCCATATTATTATTATTATTATTATCTGATAGTCGTCGAGCCTACGTGAATAATATATAGAGAAAATTTCTATCTTAAATCTGCCCTTATGGGTCCGATTTTATTTATCATTTTAATTTATTTCGATGTTATTTCTATCCAGCAAATAGTTTCCTCTTTTTCATTCCAGTCGTTATTACCTGATTTGCCACACACCGTTGGCTACAGACAAATAACAGACACTCTTCAACAAATGAAAATACGCATTCGTAGGTATATAGAGTTTGTTAAGCCAGAAAGAATGTCTCTGAGCTAGTGGTTAAATATTGTAAGTTTTTTCCTGTTTTGAAAGTACACTCCTTGCACAGTTCGTAAATATGACAGGCAAAGCATAAAATATTGCATTTGGAATAATACAGAAATAGTCTGTTGACATCTTTCTGCAAGAATAATTGACAAGCAATTATGCTTTAAGGTCAGAAGTAACCTCTCTAAATTAGAGATTTAAGTAACATCACCTGTTATAGTTTCAGCTTTTGTGTCTTTTGGAACTCTCTCTCTCTCTCTCTCTCTCTCTCTCTCTCTCTCTCTATATATATATATATATATATATACACACACACACACACACACACACACACACACATAATGGTGTGTGTTAACAGAGATACTGTAATGCACGTGATGAGAGAACTGGATCCTATTGGAGCTGACCTTCTCAGAAGACGGCGAATACAACGAAAGGTGTATCTAACACATGGACCAAACCATGTGTGGCATGTTGATGGGTACATACGAAAAGACATTAGTTTGGTTTGGTAGAATCTTACAGTACAGTTATCTATCTGCGTTGCTCTTTTGTTTTTTTACTTTTGAATAATCTTTGTTTTTCTTTGTAATTTTACAGCAAGGTCTGAAATATATTTTTCAAAATTTTAAACGCTATTTTATTTTAGTTAACCAAAGTTTCCTTACAATAGCACCTTCATACAACCGCAAAAACAAAGAAACGTTTTGAGTTTAATTATCCTACACACCGTAATTGTGCGAATGCCGGGTCAAATATAAATCATTATTTATACGACACCGTGTATTGTGTATGTCTGCTCTTATGAATATGTTTATTTCAAATGCGTTCAATTTTAAGATGAACATCGTAACGCTCTTTTTCTATTACGAATACTTGCAATTGGGAACATGTAGACACTTTGAATTATAAATATATGCGACCGCCGATGGTGCTTAAATTGCAAAAAGCCTAAATAAAAGATTCATTTATTAAGCAGATAACAATTCCATACGGTATTAATCTACTCAGTAAAAACAAAGTACCAAGAGTTGCAATTATTACTTCAAATATTGATCCCGAACTTTCACTACAATACATTTATTACTCGATTTAATACTACGTAGTTGCTTGCCATTGTATTTTGTTTGGAATTATTTTCTTTTATCATTCCATATAATCATGCCTTTTTAGTACCTCTGGTACTTAACAGCTACTGCAAAATCTCAGATGTGCCATGAACCCACACCCGAATTGTTCATGATAGTTTTTACAAAGGCAATATGAATCTCTCTCTCTCTCTCTCTCTCTCTCTCTCTCTCTCTCTCTCCGTGAAACCCGGATTTGATAATTGGTTAGTATCTTGTATTTTGTTTTTAAGTTAGTAAACATTTTGCACTATAAGATGATAGATTGATGAGTTTGGAATATGCGAAATAGTTTGTATTATTAAACACGTTTCAGCGATTGAATATATAAATACAAATACTCAAATTATGCCATTACTTTCATCCACAGTTTACATGTCTTCTCTGACCAGAACTCGTGAACTTGCTATCTATCACTGTTTACGTTACTTAGAATATATAGTTACGTGTCTAGGCTCGTACAAAAGTAACAAAGAAAAGAATGAAGCCAGCAAACTTTGTAAAATTTAACAAATAATTTATTTTCCTAGAAAAACAAGGTAAAAATGTGAAAAAGGACTTACGGTTTATGAATCTAATCCAAAATTAATCCTAGAATTAATAAATATAAGCCCTAGCAATAAAAAATCCTAAGTGAAACACAGTTTGAATCCCGATGAAGTTCCAAGATGGAAGGCGATGACATCTTCTATAACCTGGTTTGTGTTAATGTATCAACGGTTCCTTGTTGAATCAGCAAGAATAATAATCTGGCTTTAGAATTAAGAATAATTTCCAATAAATGTCTTTGTCTAAGAATTCGAATGAGCACAAATGGTTTCAAGGAAAAATAAATTATTAATTCCGTAAAATAGAAAAATTCAAATCAAACTGGCAACAACAGAAATACCTTTTAACTCCAAGGTATATTTTACGACTGAGAAAAAATCGCTATGAACTATGTTTTAAGCCTAACTGCAACGCAATTCAGACCCTCGTGATGGGTTACGTGATCACTTAGGCTACAAGTCTAGTATCACGTAGACCAGATATAACCTTGACTGAAATCAGTGATTTCTTCACTGGGAATGAAAATAAAAGAAAGTTATTTACCAGAAAGTGAAACTAGGTCACCGATTGATACAATGTAAACAAGCTACTGGCTTGTTTACAGCCAAACAGAACTGAACAGAATTTTCTGGAAAAATGTCAAATCCAGTGAATAAAGTTATCATCACAATACATGTAATGGAATAAAATAAAAAACAAACAAGTAATTAAATTACATATACGTAACAATAATGTATCATACAATTGTTGTATGTAAAACCAGACACAGAAGTACGATGACGAGACACAAAAAACAACTCTGAGCTAACCAAACCGTACACCTACATCTCGAATCAGGTTCCAAAAATGAATGAAACGAGAAAATTAGCCACAATAAACGTTATGAAGATAAACTACGTGTTATATACATTTATTGCAAGCACATGTAAGATTGAATAAGAAAAACCAGTACGCATTTCTCTAAAAATGATGCATTTTTATCACGTCTTACGTTACATAAAACTGTTCAGCCTTTGATATTCTTGTGCAATTGTCAACTATGCACGGATTGCGTTAAAAGATCACCAGACATATTGTATGAATTACCCACCCACCCCAGTCCCATTGTATCGCACAGGACCGGAAGCGATACCAAAGATTCTAAGCGGGCGTATATACAAGTGGTTTCCATACACATTCCTGACTTCGAGATCAATCCTGCGGATCATGCTTTGAATGTATGCAGCTACTTCCATTCTGACCACCTCTATTATTTAGGAAACAATGATTAACCGAGAAGTTCCGACTGCAAGGAACTACTTTATTTATTCTACAGACAAATAGAGTCGTAGAAATAGTTGAAGTGTTCTGAATAGATTGTTGTTTATTTGTCTTCTTTGTGTTTGTTCTTTTGCCGAGAACTTTCCGCGGAAAAAATGTACGATTTTCTTCTGTAAATTATTGTGCCGTCATACATCCAAGGCATATTCTTGTATCACAGAAGTAACCGATGACTTACCTATTGATACAATACAGTGAGTGAAGTATAACGAATATATCATCCTACTCCCCTACTCAAGCCCAAAGAAGTCACTCAGAAATGCCATATCAAATAATTCGTAATCAACAATTTCAACAGGCAGTATTGGTTGATTAATACATGTGCTCGCGGATGGAAACATCACTTCGGCAAATTGGATTGTTAGGTTCATGCTGAATCCAAGAAGTGGTTCTCTGGAAGCCCCTGTTGCGAATTTGAGAATTCTCTCTATTGTGTCCTGTCCTCGTCTTCCAGCTGAAAAGACAGAAATAGGGACGTAAGTAGTGATGTTCACACATGACGTAATATTTACATGCTTTTACTATGACGCAATATTTCAAATGTAATTATTAATGTCAAGACCTATTTACTAATACGTCTATCTTTCGTCGTAATTGTACAACGTGCATAACAATGTTTTAAATTATTTGGTATAAACTTGTTGGGCATTTGTAGTTTCAAAGTTCTTAACAGATTTATTCATGGTGTGTGACTATTATCAGAGTCTTATACTTCGGCTAATACGTGCTAATACGTATAGTGGTCTTGTTTTGACTTTAAATATTTGACACCATCGAGGTGCTATTAAAATTATAAACAATACATATTCAAATCAACTTGTGAGATTTATTATATACATCTCATTCATGTCATTTATACTGCCATTAGTTTTTGTTCAGGATTTGTCTTTCAAATGAAGGAAATTATACATATAAAAATGAATAAAGAAGGAATATTTAATTTATAACAAAGACAATTTGTAACTAATTGTGTATATTATTAGAAGTTCATGTGAGACACTGGGATAATCTCATTCGTAAATTGGGCTGTATGATTGGTTCGGTAATTGTCAGTCTGAGATTAACACTGCATATTACATGTTAGACATTCAAAACATTATACAAATAGTTATCAAGAAGAAACGTTCTGCTTGGCAATGTTCAAAATTGTTATCAAACAAGTTTGACACTATGACAAAAAGACATTTAATAAATCAGAAATATGAACAATCCTGTTTACCAAAAGGAGAACCAAATGAGTACAAATGAACTTTTGTTACACTGTCAAGGCGGAGAACGGTATAATCTGAATAATGGACCATGTAGATGAAACATTTTCTCGAAAACTACAGTTTTGTTTCTGACAACTTTGGTTACGGTACACACATGTGGTTATGGAGAAGTCATTTGTGAATAGATGTAGTCTGAAATGATTTATAACATTACTATATATATCCTTAAAAGTCAAAAATGCGTCCCACAACTTACCATAGACTTCTCTCAGGTATCGCACAAAATGGCGATACGCATTTTCTTCCAGTACCCGCCGGGTGCTACCTTCTTGTGCGAAGACGACTTTAAATAGGTGTAACAAACGGTTGATGGTCATCAGGTCGGGTGATTGGCCGGAAAAGATATCTAACAGTGTTTTTTTGTGTGATGAGCTGAAACCCCCCAAAAATCTTGCTTAAATAAATTGGAATAGTACTTGCTGCATCCGTAAGTTTCAATCAATAATACCAGAAAGAAATCAGTAAAACTGTGCATTTGTAACATGTTTTAAAATTATGTGTCAAGATTTTCTCTAGATGTCTGCAGTCAGCACTATGGAGATGAAGACACTAAAAGTGAGTTACTTGATAAATTCCAGTTCTTGTCAGTCCTGATTTAAATTGAGATAATGCATCTCCTTCTTTAGAGTTTTCAATGACACCGTCAAGGAAATCAGCGACTGGCCCTCCTTGTATGACGCTCAGTCCTACCAAAGGAAAAAGAATAACTTCGTACAAGTCGAAAACGTTCTACGTATGTTAAATAGAATAAATACTGATATTTTTCTTAGTCAATAGATACAGTTCTCTTTCAGAACGCATTTTATAATGTTTAACGGAGAATAGCATAATGATAGCCAATTTTATTCACAAAAGACGTAATCGCTGAATACTAATGTATTCAGTAGCAGATGTAGCAATTTCTAAAACAGGTTTACATGAAAATCAAAATCATGTTTATTTTGAAATTATTTTTCTTGAGGCACTAAGATTCATGTAAAAAATTCCTTATTTTGTTCATATATGTTATTACCAATCAACACTCCGGCATAGAAATAATGATGACGTGCTATGTATTCGTCTTCACTTTTCAGCATTATCTGTTGATCTTCGTAGGTGAGCATCCTCTCTTTAAAGTCTGTAACAAAGGCAAAGAAGAACTCTTTCCTAGGACCTCCCAGATCACTAGCACATTCTCCATGGAAGTTAACCTCCAGGGAAAACCTAATGTTTTCTTGGAACTGAATTTCCTCCATGCCGTCGGTAAACAGCGTTTGTCTGCTAATAAAAATCGCAGATGTTTCACCATCTATAGTCTCATTCTCTGTTTGAACGTCCGGTGGACGACCTTGCAAGAAAAGCTCCTGATAGCACTGCAAAATGGCTATTGGTTCAGATATTCCCTACCTAAAAAATATGAACAGAACAAATTGATTCAGATGGATTATTTTCGACTGTACTGCAGATGAATAAGGAACTTAACTGTAGTTTCATACAATACATAAAAACACTTATATTTATGATAGGTTTAGAAGAAAAATTAAAATTTAAAATTTTTGGGGAGGTTCATGACACAAAGCAGTTACAAGATTATCTCCATGAGGAGCATAACATTTCTTACAAACTTGCTAAAGTATGATTTTGGTTTGTTTCTAAATAAATAAAGATGTGATGTGATTTGGATTTTTAACGTAGCTTTAAAAATTGTTCAGTCATATCGCTACCACGTCTGCAGTGTGATCTATGTTCATATCTCTGCAGTTTGGTAAACAATATTTCATTCTCGTACTAATGGTCAGTCTGTGAAGAATCATTTTAGTAGTCAGATATTAGAACAGCATTATGGAAATCAGAGCGCGGGATTATTTATTTTGAAGATTTATTTGAATTCGTAAAGTGTTCATTCTCATTCTCATTTTGGATTTATATATAATCTGGGAATTTATGCAAACTTATTCAAAGATATTCTGAATTACAACATTCCGGCATATCAGGACGTTAAAGACTACTGAAACATCAGGACATCCAAGACTTGCAGAATTTAGGAAGATTCTATATTTTTGGGACTTTTGCTTAGGACACTTTTAAATATTTGGGAATTAATTCACAATATTGTAAGTGCCTCTTTATTTTTCATTTTAATTGTTTTAAAATAAATTGCTTGTTGATTTTATTCTGTGTGTTGCTTTCACTTTCTTTCTGTTATATATCTTTAGACCATAGAGTCGTAGCAACTGATAAAACGTAGGTGTGATCATGCGCAGTCAATAAGATTTGGAATTTCTAAAATAATGGTATTGACAGAAGTTTACTATGGGCGCTGAATTAATAGTGTGAGTCATGTAAGTTAAAACGCTTTCTAATCAATACTGATAATATTCATGGTAAGGCTTGAAAATACTTCTTGTATGATTATACTGTAGTACTAGGGTTACTGTATATATTATTATATAATGTAGCCAAGGAATATGTATGGAAACTTGCACACATCATATCAAAGAGGTAAAATGCATGCATGATATGAAAGCATCATAGGATCTCATATGGTTCATTGTGTCATGAATCGGCCTGTGTTCACAGAAGTGCCACACTATAACTAATTATGTTGGTCGCGTAAAATATGTTCATACTGCAAAAATGAAACTACGCTTAACCTTGACTTGTGTTTGGTTTTTATTCAGCTGTGCTTTTTTCATATCAATGACTTATGTTTGTGACTATTTCCAACGCAACTGAAAGTAAAATATAAAAGGGCGATACTGAGATCGCTGGAACTATATTCCTAGGAAACAGTAAATCGTCCCTCATTTAGACGAAAATTAAACACGCTAATTCCTATTTTAGGTTAAGTATCAGTAATGTCTAAGAAGTCAGTAAACAGTGTTAGTGTTGTGTACAGCACTGAAAGACCATTGTTTCGGATGAGTTGTGCATGTTGCCATTGCAAACACAAACCGACTTTGAGATGTCACTGACAGTTGCTAAAGGCGGCAATATTGATGGTGAGAATACAATACTTTTCGAGCAATTTATTTCCATAAAAATTTAAGCTATCTTCTTTTCTGGTGTGGAGATTTATATAAAAGTAGTCTCAAGCTAACGATATGCAATCAATTAAATGCAAAATGGACTTTCCCTTAAGAATAGATTCAAGGAAGCAAATTAAGAAACGTTTAGTGTCATCATCACCATCTCATCATCGTCGTCATCATCATCATCATCATCATCTTCTTCTTCTTCTTCTTTTTGTCTAATAATATTGTAAGGTGACGGGTTTAGATTAAATCTATAAACCCAATCTCCTATTTACAGGTTTATTTCTAATTTACACAAGTATATACACACCTCTACCCTTGCGTTGCATTACAGAGTGTATTTCCCTATTTGTCCGTAGAATTAGAACCTTACTAAGTGTTATAACAGAGAGATGATTCTTATTAAAAGTCCATAATTCTGCTTAGGGGAAACATGCTTGAAACATGGCTGCAGAGAAGGGCTTTCTTACTCCCTAGAGTTTCTAACCTCATCTAAGTATGACCTGTTATAAAAGGCGGCTAATTTGGCAAACCAGTGGTCTAGTGAAACACAACTTACCTCTATCATAATAACATCACACTCCTAAATATCTAGTTTCATCACAATATTGTATAGGACAGTCTTCTTCTTCTTCTCATTATTATTATTATTATTATTATTATTATTTACTTCTTTTTCTTGTTCTTCTTGTTCTTCTTATTGCTCTTCTTCTTTTTCTTCTTCTTCTTCTTATTATTGTTATTATTAATATTGTTATTGTTATTATTATTATTATTATTATTATTATTTACTTCTTTTTCTTCTTGTTCTTGTTCTTTTTCCTCTTCTTCTTCTTCTTCTTATTATTATTATTATTATTATTATTGAACAAGCAAGATGACTTTTCTACTATTTATTGCAATTATATCAAAGGAATAAATATGACAATCAACACATTTTGCAAATTTAAAATTCACCAAAGTGAAAGAGTAATACAAGAATTCCTCGAAGGGTCTGACGCTCTACTGGGCGAAAAGAATTTCCACAAATGACAGATAAGACCACTCCTTCCTTTTGAGTCAAATTAGCTGCTGTGGTGCACGTATTGGAAATGAGAGTGGCACTATTTTCATTTAGGATAAAGTACACATCATTAGAAGTGTTTGGGTGAAAATCACATGTGATAATGATTATCCATTTACAGGGAGTAGTGACAACAAGATTTTTTAAGACAGTCGTCGTGGTAGTCATATTGGATGTACGAGTGGACGATTCCCATTTAGGTCCCACTAGGTATAATAAGAAGTATACTTGTGAAAACCCCTTGCAGATAAAGCCATCAATTTTGAAGAAGTAGAGATAACACTATTTGAACGATATGACTTTACACGAAGGAGTAGTAATAAAAAGATTGTCAAGATGGCTGCCTTGGTGGTCATATTGGACGCAAGATCAGAACCATTTCAATTTAGGACCAGCTAGGCATCATATGAAATCATTTAGTGAAAACACCATATTGATATAACTATCTATGTAGAAGGGGTAGGAGTAACCAAATTTGTGACTGCGGCGGCCATATTGGTGGTCAGATCGGTACCATTGTCATTTAAAACCAATTAGACCTCATAAGAAGCCTTTTAGTGAAAACGCAATGTTGATATGACCATCCATGCCGGAGAAGTAGCAGTAAGAATATGTTCAAGATGGCTACCATGGCAGCCATAGTGGACGGCAGATCGGTACCATTTAAGTATAGGACCAAGTCGCGACATCAGTGAAAATTTAATTTTTACATTACCATCCACGAATGAGAAGTAACAAATAAGAAGACTTTCAACATGGACGTCAGATTGGCACCATTTTCATACTGAAGCATGTGAACATTATAAGAAGTTTTTACTGAAAACCACGTGTCATAGACAATCCATTCAGGAGGAGTAGGAATAACAAAGTTTTGAAGATGGTTAGATCGGGCTGTCTGCAGCAACATTTTCATTTCGGAAGAAGTAGACCATGAGATAAATGTGTATGTAAAGTTTCATGACAATACTCCAATTAGTTTAGGAGTAGCGATTAAAAACTTGTGCGACCATTTATTCAGGAGGAGTAGAAGTATAAAGATTTGCAAGATGGATGCCGTGTCGGCCATACTGGACGTCAGATTTACACTATTTTCTTAAGAAGAAGTCATTTTTATGAAAACCCTAAGATGATATCAACCATGTAAAAGAAATAACCAAAACAAGATTTTTAAGAGAGCCGCTGTTACGGCCATATCGGACATCAGATTGACCACATTTTCATTTTGGACCAAGCAGACAGGATAGCAAGTTTGTTTTTTTTCTTTTCTTTTTTTTTTATAGCGAAAACCGCATGTTCATAAAACAACCCATTCAGGATGATTAGTGATAACAATATTTTAAAATGGCCATTGTAGTGGCCATATTGGATGTGCGCACAGCACGATTTTCATTTAGGACCATAAAAGCCATAAGATGAATGTGTATGTAATGTTTCATGGCAATTCTCGCAGTAGTTTAGGAGGGGTAGCGAAAACAAACGTGTGCTAACGGACGGACGGACAACGGAAGTCGAACGACGGACGACAGACGACTGACGACGGACAATAGACCATCCCATAAGCTTTTCTGTGGCCAACACCATTTCGTTTTGAACCGATTAGACATCTTAAGATGTCTTTTAGTGAAAACGCCATTTTGATTCAGGAGAAATAGCGATAACAAGATTTTCAATATGGCTGCCATGTCGGCCAAATAAGACATCAGATCAGAACCATTTTTATTTATGATGAACAAGACATTTCCATCAGAAGTCTTTCAGTTAAATCCATACGGTGATATGACCATCCATGCAGGAGGAGCAGCGATAACAAAAATGTTAAAGATGGTTGCCATAGCACCATCTACATTTATGACCAGCTAGGGGTCATAAGAAGCCTTTTAGTGAAAACGATATGTTAATATGACTTCATTGAGTAGCGATAACAACATTTTCAAGATAAATACTGTGGCGGCCATACTGCATGTGCAACCAGCACCATGTTCATTTTGGACCATGTAGACCATGGGATGAATGTGTATGTAAAGTTTCATGGCAATCATCTAAGTAGTGTAGGAGGAGCGGCGATAACAAACACGTGATAACGGAGCTTTTCTGCTCTATGGCCAGTAGAGTTAATAAAAACATTTTGAACCGTCTTTATGTGCCTTACGCTTTCCTAAATGGTACGGGGAAATAGCAGACTACTGAAAATACTGGCAATTTATGAAGGAACTCGATAATAATAATAATAATAATAATAATAATAACAACAATCGCAATCGTCATTATTATTATTATTATTATTATTATTATTATTATTATTATTTCTCCATTACGCCTATCTGAATACAATTTCTTTGTGGATACAGATTTATTGGTTTCCATTAAGATATATGCTGTGTATTTTTCTTCCCGTTTATTATGTGACGAGTCCGTGTTTAAAAAAAAAATTAGCCAAAATGATTCAAACGAACGAATAAATTACTCACAGGAATTCTGCATTTTTCTGTCTAATTCCTAATGGAATATTAAATGGTTTCACTTGTGACGTTTCATGAGTATGTAGTCAATAATGGGCGACAGTCGGCAACTCAGAGTAAAATACAAATGTACAAGGACGCATTGGAAAGTAATGTATACAGTTTTTTAAAAAAGTTACTCGATATGTAGTCCTGACGTATGAACATTTTAGGAAAATGTGCATATGTACATTTTAGACAACTTCAGATTTACAGTAGCATTATAATGGTTCAAATAAATATGTATATGGACAAATATGTGATCTTTTGGTCTTGTAACCTGTCGGTAGCTATCTGCTAGCGTAAAACTGCATATTACTCACCAGTATTGTTGTGGATTCATCATCTTTATCTTTTCTACTGCTTTTCACAACAGATGAACTATGAGATGAATTTTACTGTTGTCTTGGTCTTGTACTGATTTGTCTTCTATAGGACTCAAAAATTCCCATTCTGGAATTCCCAAATGCTAAAATAGGAATGTTTTGCATTAAAATCTATTCCATAAACTGGTGTGTGTGTTTGTGTGTGTGTGTGAGAGAGAGAGAGACAGAGAGAGACAGAGAGAGACAGAGAGTTAATTATGACACCTCCTAAATGTCCACCAAACACACTTAGAGATTGAACACAGGTGTGCAATATTCATTTTACAATGTTATACTCCACCTCGACTCTCCAATTTTCTACTACGTTTCAAGGAACGAGTTACACTAATGTGCATTATATGCTATAAAACAGGAAAGGGAATGTTGTATAGTTGAAATATGTATCAATGTGAACATATTTTGAACATTATCATTCACGTTTGTAAACCAAATCATGGAATGAAACTCACCAGTGGAGCCACAGACGGCCAGAAAAACTCGTCCTGCTTTATTCCATCCACCTTCAGGTTCGATAAATGCATTGTTTCGACACAGAATGTGATGTTGTTTGTCTCCATCAGAATCTTTATACCGGAGGGAGGTAATGGAAGGAAATGCGCTTCCTACAATACATTACAAACAATGTTAAGGTACAGAACAGCACAGCAAAGAACAATAAAAATACCATACGACCGTATCACATCGGAATATACAATACAATGCAATAAAATATAATAAAATAGAAAATAATTGCAATGTAAGAAAAAGAACATACACCTTAAATTAATTAATAGATCATAACACATATGAAACACTATCTAGATCTAGGAAGCTCTTCAAAAGAGTGGATAAAAAAACAACAGATAGGAATAAAAAGGAAAGCAAGTGGGCGAAGTGCGCCTGATCTCATTAACCAGCCCTAAGGTAATCTTTAAGCCCATATCATGTTGTATATTTGACCTAAACGGACGAGAAATTCCATTTGTGTATCCCGGATGTTATAAACAGATGACAACATGATGCAGTATATGGTCATGTATTTATTGATGGAGTGGCTCGTGAGAAGATGTAATTTTAAACATAATTTCCAGGTTCTAATGTTATCTAAATATGGCGGCCATGCATGATCGTCACACGACTTATATTCAATTAAAGACCACTTATGGACGGATGATCCATGCAAAATAGCTAAAATTCTAGAACAGAAATAAACAATAGAACGGACAGAGGACCATCGTTGAAGCACAAAGGACACAAGTCCAGAAAATCACGTGGCCATCTCATATAGAGGTCACATGAAATGGTAACAAAAGAATATAATCGTTGCATATATCGTGTTTAAAGTAGGGACATTGAACGTGCAGGGCTTAGAATTTTATTGAGAGGTACACAGATATCAGTCAATATATATATGTTGTTTTTTTATCCACTCTTTTGAAGATCCACTCTTTTGAAGAGCTTCCTAGATCTAGATAGTGTTTCTTATGTGTTATGATCTATTAATTAATTTAAGGTGTATGTTCTTTTTCTTACATTGCAATTATTTTCTATTTTATTATATTTTATTGCATTGTATTGTATATTCCGATGTGATACGGTCGTATGGTATTTTTATTGTTCTTTGCTGTGCTGTTCTGTACCTTAACATTGTTTGTAATGTATTGTAGGAAGCGCATTTCCTTCGATTACCTCCCTCCGGTATGAAGATTCCGATGGAGACAAACAACATCACATTCTGTGTCGAAACAATGCATTTATCGAACCTGAAGGTGGATGGAATAAAGCAGGACGAGTTTTTCTGGCCGTCTGTGGCTCCACTGGTGAGTTTCATTCCATGATTTGGTTTACAAACGTGAATGATAATGTTCAAAAAAATGTTCACATTGATACATATTTCAACTATACAACATTCCCTTTCTTGTTTTATAGCATATAATGCATATTAGTGTAACTCGTTCCTTGAAACGTAGTAGAAAATTGGAGAGTCAAGGTGGAGTATAACATTGTAAAATAAATATTGCACGCCTGTATTCAATCTCTTAAGTGTGTTTGGTGGACATTTACGAGGTGTCATAATTCTCTCTCTCTCTCTCTCTCTCTCACACACACACACACACACACACACACACACACACACACACACCAGTTTATGGAATAGCCTTTAATGCAAGACATTCCTATTTTAGCATTTGGGAATTCCAGAATGGGAATTTTTGAGTCCTATAGAAGACAAATCAATACAAGACCAAGACAACAGTCAAATTCATCTCATAGTTCATCTGTTGTGAAAAGCAGTAGAAAAGATAAAGATGATGAATCCACAACAACACTGGTGAGTAATATGCAGATTTACGCTAGCAGATAGCTACCGACAGGTTACAAGACCAAAAGATCACATATTTGTCCATATAAATATTTATTTGAACTACTATAATGCTACTGTAAATCTGAAGTTGTCTAAAATATACATATGCACATTTTCCTAAAATGTACATACGTCATGACTACATGTCGAATAACTTTTTTAAAAAACTGTATACATTACTTTCCAATGCGTCCTTGTACATTTGTATTTTACTCTGAGTTGCCGACTGTCGCCCATTATTGACTACATACTCATGAAACGTCACAAGTGAAACCATTTAATATTCCATTAGGAATTAGACAGAAAAATGCAGAATTCCTGTGAGTAATTTATTCGTTCGTTTGAATCATTTTGGCTAATTTTTTTTTTTAAACACGGACTCGTCACATAATAAACGGGAAGAAAAATACACAGCATATATCTTAATGGAAACCAATAAATCTGTATCCACAAAGAAATTGTATTCAGATAGGCGTAATGGAGAAATAATAATAATAATAATAATAATAATAATAATAATAATAATGACGATTGCGATTGTTGTTGTTATTATTATTATTATTATTATTATTATCGAGTTCCTTCATAAATTGCCAGCATTTTCAGTAGTCTGCTATTTCCCCGTACCATATAGGAAAGCGTAATGCACATAAAGACGGTTCAAAATGTTTTTATTAACTTTACTGGCCATAGAGCAGAAAAGCTTTTGTGGTGGCCTGCTTTCCGCCGTCTGTCGTTTGTCGTCCCTCAGTCCGTTATCACGTGTTTGTTATCGCCATTCCTCCTACACTACTTAGACGATTGCCATGAAACTTTACATACACATTCATCCCATGGTCTACATGGTCCAAAATGAACATGGTGCTGGTTGCACATGCAGTATGGCCGCCACAGTATTTATCTTGAAAATGTTGTTATCGCTACTCAATGAAGTCATATTAACATATCGTTTTCACTAAAAGGCTTCTTATGACCCCTAGCTGGTCATAAATGTAGATGGTGCTATGGCAACCATCTTTTAACATTTTTGTTATCGCTGCTCCTCCTGCATGGATGGTCATATCACCGTATGGATTTAACTGAAAGACTTCTGATGGAAATGTCTTGTTCATCATAAATAAAAATGGTTCTGATCTGATGTCTTATTTGGCCGACATGGCAGCCATATTGAAAATCTTGTTATCACTATTTCTCCTGAATCAAAATGGCGTTTTCACTAAAAGACATTTTAAGATGTCTAATCGGTTCAAAACGAAATGGTGTTGGCCACAGAAAAGCTTATGGAATGGTCTATTGTCCGTCGTCAGTCGTCTGTCGTCCGTCCTTCTACTTCCGTTGTCCGTCCGTCCGTTAGCACACGTTTGTTTTCGCTACCCCTCTTAAACTACTGTGAGAATTGCCATGAAACATTACATACACATTCATCTTATGGCTTTTATGGTCCTAAATGAAAATCGTGCTGTGCGCACATTCAATATGGCCACTACAATGGCCATTTTAAAATATTGTTATCACTAATCATCCTGAATGGGTTGTTTTATGAACATGCGGTTTTCGCTATTAAAAAAAAAAAAAAATGGCTATCCTGTCTGCTTGGTCCAAAATGAAAATGTGGTCAATCTGATGTCCAATATGGCCGTAACAGCGGCTCTCTTAAAAATCTTGTTTTGGTTATTTCTTTTACATGGCTGATGATATCATCTTAGGGTTTTCATAAAAATGACTTCTTCTTAAGAAGATAGTGTAAATCTGACGTCCAGTATGGCCGACACGGCATCCATCTTGCAAATCTTTATACTTCTACTCCTCCTGAATAAATGGTCGCACAAGTTTTTAATCGCTACTCCTAAACTAATTGGAGTATTGTCATGAAACTTTACATACACATTTATGTCATGGTCTACTTCTTCCGAGATGAAAATGTTGCTGCAGACAGCCCGATCTAACCATCTTCAAAACTTTGTTATTCCTACTCCTCCTGAATGGATTGTCTATGACACGTGGTTTTCAGTAAAAATTTCTTATAATGTTCACTTGCTTCAGTATGAAAATGGTGCCAATCTGACGTCCATGTTGAAAGTCTTCTTATTTGTTACTTCTCATTCGTGGATGGTAATGTAAAAATTAAATTTTCACTGATGTCGCGACTTGGTCCTATGCTTAAATGGTACCGATCTGCCGTCCACTATGGCTGCCATGGTAGCCATTTTGAACATTTTCTTACTGCTACTTCTCCGGCATGGATGGTCATATTAACATTGCGTTTTCACTAAAAGGCTTCTTATGAGGTTATTGGTTCTAAATGACAATGGTATCGATCTGACCACCAATATGGCCGCCGCAGTCACAAATTTGGTTACTCCTACCCCTTCTACATAGATAGTTATATCAATATGGTGTTCACTATATGATTTCATATGATGCCTAGCTGGTCCTAAATTGAAATGGTTCTGATCTTGCGTCCAATATGACCATCAAGGCAGCCATCTTGACAATCTTTTTATTACTACTCCTTCGTGTAAAGTCATATCGTTCAAATAGTGTTATCTCTACTTCTTCAAAATTGATGGCTTTATCTACAAGGAGTTTTCACAAGTATACTTCTTATTATACCTAGTGGGACCTAAATGGGAATCGTTCACTTGTACATCCAATATGACTACCACGACGACTGTCTTAAAAAATCTTGTTGTCACTACTCCCTGTACATGGATAATCATTATCACATGTGATTTTCACCCAAACACTTCCAATGATGTGTACTTTATCCTAAACGAAAATAATGCCACTCTCATTTCCAACACGTGCACCACAGCAGCTAATTTGACTCAAAAGGAAGGAGTGGTCTTATCTGTCATTTGTGGAAATTCTTTTCGCCCAGTAGAGCGTCAGACCCTTCGAGGAACTCTTATATTACTCTTTCACTTTGGTGAATTTTAAATTTGCAAAATGTGTTGATTGTCATATTTATTCCTTTGATATAACTGCAATAAATACTAGAAGTCATCTTGCTTGTTCAATAATAATAATAATAATAAGAATAAGAATAAGAACAGGAAGAACAAGAAAAAGAAGTAAATAATAATAATAATAATAATAATAATAATAATAATGAGAAGAAGAAGAAGACTGTACTATACAATATTGTGATGAAACTAGATAGTTAGGAGTGTGATGTTATTATGATAGAGGTAAGTTGTGTTTCACTAGACCACTGGTTTGCCAAATTAGCCGCCTTTTATAACAGGTCATACTTAGATGAGGTTAGAAACTCTAGGGAGTTAGAAAGCCCTTATCTGCAGCCATGTTTCAAGCATGTTTCCCCTAAGCAGAATTATGGACTTTTAATAAGAATCATCTCTCTGTTATAACACTTAGTAAGGTTCTAATTCTACGGACAAATAGGGAAATATACTCTGTAATGCAACGCAAGGATAGAGGTGTGTATATACTTGTGTAAATTAGAAATAAACCTGTAAATAGGAGATTGGGTTTATGGATTTAATCTAAACCCGTCACCTTACAATATTATTAGACAAAAAGAAGAAGAAGAAGATGATGACGATGATGATGAGATGGTGATGATGACACTAAACGTTTCTTAATTTGCTTCCTTGAATCTATTCTTAAAGGGAAAGTCCATTTTGCATTTAATTGATTGCATATCGTTAGCTTGAGACTACTTTTATATAAATCTCCATACCAGAAAAGAAGATAGCTTAAATTTTTATGGAAATAAATTGCTCGAAAAGTATTGTATTCTCACCATCAATATTGCCGCCTTTAGCAGCAACTGTCAGTGACATCTCAAAGTCGGTTTGTGTTTGCAATGGCAACATGCACAACGCATCCGAAACGATGGTCTTTCAGTGCTGTACACAACACTAACACTGTTTACTGACTTCTCAGACATTACTGATACTTAACCTAAATAGGAATTAGCATGTTTAATTTTCGTCTAACTGAGGGACGATTTACTGTTTCCTAGGAATATAGTTCCAGCGATCTCAGTATCGTCCTTTTATATTTTACTTTCAGTTGCGTTGGAAATAGTCACAAACATAAGTTATTGATATGAAAAAAGCACAGCTGAATAAAAACCAAACACAAGTCAAGGTTAAGCGTAGTTTCATTTTTGCAGTATGAACATATTTTACGCGACCAACATAATTAGTTATACTGTAGCACTTCTGTGAACACAGGCTGATTCATGACACAATGAAGCATATGAGATCCTATGATGCTTTCATATCATGCATGCATTTTACTTCTTTGATATGATGTGTGCAAGTTTCCATACATATTCCTCGGCTATACTAAATAATAATAAATACAGTAATCCTAGTACTACAGTATAATCGTACCAGAAGTATTTTCAAGCCTTACCATGAATATTATCAGTATTGATTAGAATGCGTTTCAACTTACATGACTCACATTATTAATTCAGCGCCCATAGTAAACTTCTGGCAATACCATTATTTTAGAAATTCAAAATCCTATTGACTGCGCATGATCACACCTACATTTTATCAGTTGCTATGACTCTATGGTCTAAAGATATATAACAGAAAGAAAGTGAAAGCAACATATAGAGTAAAATCAACAAGCAATTTATTTTAAAACAATTAAAATGAAAACTAAAAGGCACGTACAATATTGTGAATTAATTCCCAAATATTTAAAAGTGTCCTAAGCACAAGTCCCAAAAATATAGAATCTTCCTAAATTCTGCAAGTCTTGGATGTCCTGATGTTTCAGTAGTCTTTAACGTCCTGATATGCTGGAATGTTGTAATTCAGAATATCTTTGAATAAGTTTGCATAAATCCCCAGATTATATATAAATCCAAAATGAGAATGAGAATGAACACTTTACGAATTCAAATAAATCTTCAAAATAAATAATCCCGCGCTCTGATTTCCATAATACTATTCTAATATCTGACTACTAAAATGATTCTTCACAGACTGACCATTAGTACGAGAATGAAATATTGTTTACCAAACTCCAGAGATATGAACATAGATCACACTGCAGACGTGGTAGCGATATGACGGAAAATTTTTTAAAGCTACGTTAAAAATCCAAATCACATCACATCTTTATTTATTTAGAAACAAACCAAAATCATACTTTAGCAAGTTTGTAAGAAATGTTATGCTGCTCATGGAGATAATCTTGTAACTGCTTTGTGTCATGAACCTCCCTAAAAATTGTATAACCTTGAAAACAACTAAAAAAACAGCCCTCAAATTTTACATTTTAATTTTTCTTCTAAACCTATCATAACTATAAGTGTTTTTATGTATTGTATGAAACTAAAGTTTAGTTCCTTATTCATCTGCAATACAGTCGAAAATATTCCATCTGAATCAATTTGTTCTGTTCATATTTTTTAGGGAGAGAAGATCTGAACCAATAGCCATTTTGCAGTGCTATCAGGAGCTTTTCTTGCAAGGTCGTCCACCGGACGTTCAAACAGAGAATGAGACTATAGATGGTGAAACATCTGCGACTTTTATTAGCAGACAAACGCTGTTTACCGACAGCATGGAGGAAATTCCGTTCCAAGAAAACATTAGGTGTTTCCCCTGGAGGTTAACTTCCATGGAGAATGTGCTCGTGATCTGGGAGGTCCTAGGAAAGAGTTCTTCTTTGCCTTTGTTACAGACTTTAAAGAGAGGATGCTCACCTACGAAGATCAACAGATAATGCTGAAAAGTGAAGACGAATACATAGCACGTCATCATTATTTCTATGCCGGAGTGTTGATTGGTAATAACATATATGAACAAAATAAGGAATTTTTAACATGAATCTTAGTGCCTCAAGAAAAATAATTTCAAAATAAAGATGATTTTCATGTAAACCTGTTTTAGAAATTGCTACATCTGCTACTGAATACATTAGTATTCAGCGATTACGTCTTTTTGTGAATAAAATTGGCTATCATTATGCTATTCTCCGTTAAACATTATAAAATGCGTTCTGAAAGAGAACTGTATCTATTGACTAAGAAAAATATCAGTATTTATTCTATTTAACATACGTAGAACATTTTCGACTTGTACGAAGTTATTCTTTTTCCTTTGGTCGGACTGAGCGTCATACAAGGAGGGCCAGTCGCCGATTTCCTTGACTGTGTCATTGAAAACTCTGAAGGAGATGCATTATCTCAATTTAAATCAGGACTGACAAGTACTGGAATTTATCAAGTAACTCACTTTTAGTGTCTTCATCTCCATAGTGCTGACTGCAGACATCTAGAGAAAATCTTGACACGTAATTTTAAAACATGTTACAAATGCACAGTTTTACTGATTTCCTTCTGGTATTATTGATTGAAACTTACGGATGCAGCAAGTACTATTCCAATTTATTTAAACAAGATTTTTGGGGGGTTTCAGCTCATCACACAAAAAAACACTGTTAGATATCTTTTCCGGCCAATCACCCGACCTGATGACCGTCAACCGTTTGTTACACCTATTTAAAGTCGTCTTCGCACAAGAAGATAGCACCCGGCGGGTACTGGAAGAAAATGCGTATCGCCATTTTGTGCGATACCTGAGAGAAGTCTATTGTAAGTTGTGGGACGCATTTTTTACTTTTAAGGATATATATAGTAATGTTATAAATCATTTCAGACTATATCTATTCACAAATGACTTCTCCATAACCACATGTGTGTACCGTAACCAAAGTTGTCAGAAACAAAACTGTAGTTTTTGAGAAAATGTTTCATCTACATGGTCCATTATTCAGATTATTACCGTTCTCCGCCTTGACAGTGTAACAAAAGTTCATTTGTACTCATTTGGTTCTCCTTTTGATAAACAGGATTGTTCATATTTCTGATTTATTAAATGTCCTTTTGTTATAGTGTCAAACTTGTTTGATAACGGTTTTGAACATTGCCAAGCAGAACGTTTCTTCTTGATAACTATTTGTATAATGTTTTGAATGTCTAACATGTAATATGCAGTGTTAATCTCAGACTGACAATTACCGAACCAATCATGCAGCCCAATTTACGAATGAGATTATCCCAGTGTCTCACATGAACTTCTAATAATATACACAATTAGTTACAAATTGTCTTTGTTATAAATTAAATATTCCTTCTTTATTTATTTTTATATGTATAATTTCCTTCATTTGAAAGACAAATCCTGAACAAAAACTAATGGCAGTATAAATGACATGAATGAGATGTATATAATAAATCTCACAAGTTGATTTGAATATGTATTGTTTATAATTTTAATAGCACCTCGATGGTGTCAAATATTTAAAGTCAAAACAAGACCACTATACGTATTAGCACGTATTAGCAGAAGTATATGACTCTGATAATAGTCACACACCATGAATAAATCTGTTAAGAACATTGAAACTACAAATGCCCAACAAGTTTATACCAAATAATTTAAAACATTGTTATGCACGTTGTACAATTACGACGAAAGATAGACGTATTAGTAAATAGGTCTTGACATTAATAATTACATTTGAAATATTGCGTCATAGTAAAAGCATGTAAATATTACATCATGTGCGAACATCACTACTTACGTCCCTATTTCTGTCTTTTCAGCTGGAAGACGAGGACAGGTCACAATAGAGAGAATTCTCAAATTCGCAACAGGGGCTTCCAGAGAACCACATCTTGGATTCAGCATGAACCCAACAATCCAATTTGCCGAAGTGATGTTTCCATCCGCGAGCACATGTATTAATCAACTAATACTGCCTGTTGAAATTGTTGATTACGAATTATCTGATATGGCATTTCTGAATGACTTCTTTGGGTTTGAGTAGGGGAGTAGGATGATATATTTGTTTTACTTCACTCACTGTATTGTATCAATAGGTAAGTCATCGGTTACTTCTGTGATACAAGAATATGCCTTGGATGTATGACGGCACAATAATTTACAGAAGAAAATCGTACATTTTTTTCCGCCGGAAAGTTCTCGGCAAAAGAACAACAACAAAGAAGACAAATAAACAACAATCTATTCAGAACACTTCAACTATTTCTACGACTCTATTTGTCTGTAGAATAAATAAAGTAGTTCCTTGCAGTCGGAACTTCTCGGTTAATCATTGTTTCCTAAATAATAGAGGTGGTCAGAATGGAAGTAGCTGCATACATTCAAAGCATGATCCGCAGGATTGATCTCGAAGTCAGGAATGTGTATGGTATATACGCCCGCTTAGAATCTTTGGTATCGCTTCCGGTCCTGTGCGATACAATGGGACTGGGGTGGGTGGGTAATTCATACAATATGTCTGGTGATCTTTTAACGCAATCCGTGCATAGTTGACAACTGCACAAGAATATCAAAGGCTGAACAGTTTTATGTAACGTAAGACGTGATAAAAATGCATCATTTTTAGAGAAATGCGTACTGGTTATTCTTATTCAGTCTTACATGTGCTTGCAATAAATGTATATAACACGTAGTTTATCTTCATAACGTTTATTGTGGCTAATTTTCTCGTTTCATTCATTTTTAAAAACTGATTCGAGATGTAGGTGTACGGTTTGGTTAGCTCAGAGTTGTTTTTTGTGTCTCGTCATCGTACTTCTGTGTCTGGTTTTATATACAACAATTGTATGATACATTATTGTTACGTATATGTAATTTAATTACTTGTTTGTTTTTTATTTTATTCCATTATATGTATTGTAATGATAACTTTATTCACTGGATTTGACATTTTTCCAGAAAATTCTGTTCAGTTCTGTTTGACTGTAAACAAGCCAGTAGCTTGTTTACATTGTATCAATCGGTGACCTAGATTCACTTTCTGGTAAATAACCTTTTTTTATTTTCATTCCCAGTGAAGAAATCACTGATTTCAGTCAAGGTTATATCTGGCCTACGTGATACTAGACTTGTAGCCTAAGTGATCACGTGACCCATCACGAGGGTTTGAATTGCGTTGCAGTTAGGCTTAAAACATAGTTCATAGCGATTTTTTTTCTCAGTCGTAAAATATACCTTGGAGTTAAAAGGTATTTCTGTTGTTGCCAGTTTGATTTGAATTTTTATATTTTACGGAATTAATAATTTATTTTTCCTGGAAACCACTTGTGCCCATTCGAATTCTTAGACAAAGACATTTATTGGACATTATTCTTAATTCTAAAGCCAGATTATTATTCTTGCTGATTCAACAAGGAACCGTTGATACATTAACACAAAACAGGTTATAGAAGATGTCATCGCCTTCCATCTTGGAACTTCATCGGGATTCGAACTGTGTTTCACTTAGGATTTTTTATTGCTAGGACTTATATTTATTAATTCTAGGATTAATTTTGGATTAGATTCATAAACCGTAAGTCCTTTTTCACATTTTTACCTTGTTTTTCTAGGAAAATAAATTATTTGTTAAATTTTACAAAGCTTGTTGGCTTCACTCTTTTCTTTGTTACTTTTGTACGAGCCTAGACACGTAACAATATATTCTAAGTAACGTAAACAGTGATAGATAGCAAGTTCACGAGTTCTGGTCAGGGAAGACATGTAAACTTTGGATGAAAGTAATTACATAATTTGTGTATTTGTATTTATATATTCAATCGCTGAAACGTGTTTGATAATACAAACTATTTCGCATATTCCAAACTCATCGATCTATCATCTTAAAGTGCAAAATGTTTACTAACTTAAAAACAAAATACAAGATACTAACAAATTATCAAATCCGGGTTTCACTGAGAGAGAGAGAGAGAGAGAGAGAGAGAGAGAGAGAGAGAGAGAGATTCATACTGCCTTTGTAAAAACTATCATGAACAATTCGGGTGTGGGTTTATGGCACATCTGAGATTTTGCAGTAGCTGTTAAGTACCAGAGGCACTAAAAAGGCATGATTATATGGAATGATAAAAGAAAATAATTCCAAACAAAATACAATGGCAAGCAACTACGTAGTATTAAATCGAGTAATAAATGTATTGTAGTGAAAGTTCGGGATCAATATTTGAAGTAATAATTGCAACTCTTGGTACTTTGTTTTTACTGAGTAGATTAATACCGTATGGAATTGTTATCTGCTTAATAAATGAATCTTTTATTTAGGCTTTTTGCAATTTAAGCACCATCGGCGGTCGCATATATTTATAATTCAAAGTGTCTACATGTTCCCAATTGCAAGTATTCGTAATAGAAAAAGAGCGTTACGATGTTCATCTTAAAATTGAACGCATTTGAAATAAACATATTCATAAGAGCAGACATACACAATACACGGTGTCGTATAAATAATGATTTATATTTGACCCGGCATTCGCACAATTACGGTGTGTAGGATAATTAAACTCAAAACGTTTCTTTGTTTTTGCGGTTGTATGAAGGTGCTATTGTAAGGAAACTTTGGTTAACTAAAATAAAATAGCGTTTAAAATTTTGAAAAATATATTTCAGACCTTGCTGTAAAATTACAAAGAAAAACAAAGATTATTCAAAAGTAAAAAAACAAAAGAGCAACGCAGATAGATAACTGTACTGTAAGATTCTACCAAACCAAACTAATGTCTTTTCGTATGTACCCATCAACATGCCACACATGGTTTGGTCCATGTGTTAGATACACCTTTCGTTGTATTCGCCGTCTTATGAGAAGGTCAGCTCCAATAGGATCCAGTTCTCTCATCACGTGCATTACAGTATCTCTGTTAACACACACCATTATGTGTGTGTGTGTGTGTGTGTGTGTGTGTGTGTGTGTATATATATATATATATATATATATATATATATAGAGAGAGAGAGAGAGAGAGAGAGTTCCAAAAGACACAAAAGCTGGAACTATAACAGGTGATGTTACTTAAATCTCTAATTTAGAAAGGTTACTTCTGACCTTAAAGCATAATCGCTTGTCAATTATTCTTGGAGAAGGATGTCAACAGACTATCTCTGTGTTATTCCAAAAGCAATATTTTATGCTTTGCCTGTCATATTTACGAACTGTGCAAAGAGTGTACTTTCAAAACAGGATAAATCTTACAATATTTAACCACTAGCTCTGAAACATTCTTTCTGGCTTAACAAACTCTATATACCTACGAACGCGTATTTTCATTTGTCGAAGAGTGTCTGTTATTTGTCTGTAGCCAACGGTGTGTGGCAAATCAGGTAATAACGACTGGAATGAAAAAGAGGAAACTATTTGCTGGATAGAAATAACATCGAAATAAATTCAAATGATAAATAAAATCGGACCCATAAGGGCAGATTTAAGATAGAAATTTTCTCTATATATTATTCACGTATGCTCGACGACTATCAGATAATAATAATAATAATAATAATAATATGGACTTAGAACATCGCATAATCTTTAGAAGCTCTAAACGCTTTACAGTATTATATAACACAAAGAAACATATGCAACGACAAGATTACAAAAACATACACCATGGCATTACAACACAAAATGAAGATGCCAGGTTTGCTTCGATGTCATGCATTAGTTTGGTTCTATTTATCATACAAAGGTTTCTCGTAGTAGCAGAGATGGAGGGTAAGGGACTGGTACGGTGATATGGCATATGACGCAGAGGTGATAAGATGCAAGTTCGTTCAATGAAGACGTTAGAACATTATCATCAGGTCAGTTAAGAATCCAGTCTAAAATGTGACCATGAAGATGGGTGAGCTGGCTAACTGACTATTTGAGGTTGAAAATGTGAATAGAATCTAGAAATTTTGATATGTATGGATTTCCAGGACAGTCAAAGTGAAAATTTAAATTTTCAAGAATAACCAGGTTTCCGCTATCGAATTTCCATACAACAGTAGGTTAGGAAACCGCTCCAAAAACAGATTCAGCCCCGTTTTTTGTTTCTACTAGGAGGATTGCGGTAGAGGCAGAAAAATGGAGTGACCTTTGTTCCACTGTGAGTGAGGTTTGAACCAGTTTAAACTATGTGTGTTCGAAATTGATAGTTGTAGTGTATTAAAGACCGTGAATTATGGAGTTCTTTGCGAAACCCCTAGAGAGTGGCGTGGAAACGCTTGATGGAGTAACCGGAGGGTGTTAGATCCATACACTATGGCTCATCGCCTGACAACGTTTCTTGTTTTCACTACTGTTTACATTGTAAGTTAAGTTGAATGTAGTCCCAGGTTGATAAGTCTAGTGCACAATGTAGCATCGAACGCCAAGGACTTGCTATTTAATGCAGTTAATGAGGGTCCATCGTAGCATAAATGGGTCGACTGGCAAGTATAACATGATGACGTTATGTTTGAAACAAAAGACGGTTTAAGTACGAGTGGTTGAAATCGACTAAGAAGCCTAACAGTTCTTCCCTACCCATCCCAAAGAAACCTAGCAAATGAAAAAACACACTGCAACAGAACAACCAATGCATGACGAAACCACCAATGTAGATGAACACTGTCAAGAATCACATATGACATGAGAAACGGCACAAAGTCCAGAGCAGCTTCCTCAAGCCTGTTAAGCGATGGAGGCCATTTTGAATTCTATATGAAGAATCCTTTTCCTAACATACAGCTCTTTAACATATGGCTCTTTGGAAAATATATAATTACGGAAAGAGTCTAAGGTATGTTCGTGGTGGTCGTTATGATTAAATTACATATGTTGTTTCGGAACATGAAGAAATGTAACGACTGTGAACGGAGGAAAATGACATATTACGTAAACAAATGTAAAATTCAGAAATCGGTATTTATTATCATATTCATTCATGAAAGTCTACCTGAACAATCAATTTCACTTGATTTATACTGTGAATAGTGGGTCCTCTCTTTGATGGCATTCCAGCACGTTTAAGTCTCTTTCGTATGGCGTTGGTACTGAAAGTAGTACGTTAGTATTTAGCATAAAGATCAGAAAATGGTCGTTCAGATGAAGAGGCTTGTAAGTGGAGGTGTACATAGAAAGCAAACACACAAACAAAATAAAAGACACATATATGGTACTACGCCCACGAAAAAGATTGATGGAACCCAAAGGGCAACTAAAACGAAGAAGATACAAGCACAACGATATAGAGAAAGATACTAAGAAAACTAGAATAAACTCACTGACAGAACCACACTCATCAGATGCAAAACTCTCTGCCAAGAAGCGCATCCCCTTCGTAACTACACTCACTGTCAATGCCAACAGCACAGAACATATCATCAATAGGCACTGAGATATAACTGATTCTTCTCCACACTTACATACTATCTCTTTCAAAGAAGCACATATGATCTCATACGAACGTACAAAAAATTAAAATATGAAATATGGCTTGTCGTATTAAATTCACAATATGTTACATACTGAATCCCCTGAGGTGGAGCTTGTTTCGCTATAAATGTAGATGTTGCTTCTTCCCTCATTCAGAAATCTCTCTCTCTCTCTCTCGATCGACCGCTCCGGTGGCCTAGTGGTTACAGCGTCCGCCTCGGATGCGGGAGGTCGCCGGTTCTTTCCCCGGCCGAGTCGTACCAAAGACTTTAAAAAATGTTAAAAAATGGTACTAACAGCTGCCTCGCTTGGCGCTCAGCATTAAGAGATTAGTGTTAGGACTGGTCGGCCTGGTGTCAGGATAATATGACTGGGTGGGACATCATGCTACATGTCTGCGGCAGGATGCCCAAGTGCTAGACATCACTTTAAACTGTCACACTGCAGACATCGTAGCGATATGACTGAAAAAATGTTAAAGCTACGTTATAAATCTAAATCACACATACACACACTCACTCTCTCTTTTTCCTTATATTTACTATTCATACTGTCATCGGTGCAATCAACTAGGTGCGAAAATTTTGTTCACTTTATTGCAAGAACGCTCTGATGGCCTAGTGGTTAGAGCGTCCGCCTCGGACGCTGGAGGTCGCGGGTTCGAACTCCGGCCGAGTCATACCAAAGACTTAAAAAAATGATCCTAACAATTGCCTCGCTATGCGCTCAGCCTGAAGAGGTTAGTGTTAGAACTGGTCTGCCTGGTGTCAAGATAATGTGACTGGGTGTGACATCATGCCAAATGTCTGCGATATGATGCCCCGGTGCTAGATATCACTATAAATTGTCACATTGTAGACATCGTAGCGATATGACTTAAAAATTGTTAAGCTATACGACTGAAAATTTTTAACGCTACAATAAAAATCCAAATCACACACACACGCACACACGCACACGCACACGCACACACACATTCTCTAATGCAATTCAAGACCTGGGCAGAAAAATGGAATGTTAACCGCAATCGTTTTCAGGGTTTTCCAATGTTGAATCATTACAATAAGCTACATGCATATAGCTAACTATGCTATGAATGAAGTTACTAAGGAAGTGGGCATATTTGTATTGACGATGACTGATGTAAATAGTATATAACACATATCTAAATATAACGAGCAAAGGAGTAATTTGATAAAGAATCTTAATTTTAAACAACAAAAACTAAATGTCTGGTAGTTTTCTTACAACCTGGACCAGCCATTGTTCTTAGTGTTAATTTAAATGTTAATGAATGGTATTCCTTTTTAGAAATCTTAATGTAGGCTGTTTTAATCTACCCACTCATGTAAATACATATACATCTCATAGTGACTTGAAATATTCATGAAATGCAAAAGCCTAACCTGTATTTATGATTGAAATGTGACAGTCGTTACACACATATCAGATTGTATTTAAAATCAGAAATAACTACAATACAAAATTTATTATGCACTTTACCTCAGATTTGTGTCATGAAGTTTTTCTAATAAATTCGATATTTCCTTGTACGTGAAGTTTTTCTCAGCGTAATGCAAGACGAGATAAATGAAATCAAAATTAAGAATATATTCAATGAGAAATTTATATAGCTTTTTGTATCATAATTAATCCATCGAATAAACCTTCTTATTAAAGTTATCAGTGTGGTAATGTTCAAGCAAATCCAGAAAATTCAGAAATCAGCATTATAATGATAATTAAAATATAGGCTATATATCGTGAGCCAAGACACAAAAGTATTATAGACAGAGTCAACACTATTTTACTGCTTTATATATATGAAAGGTTATTTATTAAAAACTTACGTGGCTGCTCCATAAGTATTCTGTCTGCAAAACTGGAGAACAAAAATGCCGACTAGTTTATGCTGGACTTTTTCCGATATCCTTCAGGGAAATATGAAGCAAAAATTGAAATTACGTACGTTTTTTTCTTTTCCTTGAAAGCCTTCTAACTTTCTGACCTAACAAATAAAGAAGCATATTACATATGAATACAACTTGCAGAAAGCTGTCATTATAGTTTAAGCAATTTGAATAATTTGTGTAGAAATTATTTTACCTTTCCAATGACGTAAATAGGACGTTAATTATATTCAGTGGTAGAACAGTGCTAACGCTTCCACACCTTCAAAAATCACAAACTCGTATTCATTTCACAGAATGAAAGCTAAACTATTTCCCTCGTCAAGGCCAATTATGGTATTAATTACAGTAAAATGAAATGATACACAGTATGTATGGATGGATGGATGGATGTGTGTACAGTCACAGAGAGAGAGAGAGAGAGAGAGAGAGATGTACTTACATGATTACTTATAACTGAGATGATCCAACTACAATTTCGATATAACAGGGCTGTAGATTTTCTTCCGCTTTCTAGCTAACATAGACCAGTGTAATTTGGTTCAGACGAACAAATAAATAAGCCGAGAGGTTAAATCCTTATCAGGAAGGTGAATTGTCCTTTCTAATTTATTACTGCGCAAGGAATGTCGCTAATTGGTTTTACTTGTGAAGTAATCGAGATTTGTTCATACGATGGCCGATAGCGGCCGCCAACATACAATACCAAAGTAACAGAGACTTGTACATGTACACATTTGAGCTAAATGTGTACATGTACAAATCTCTATTACTTTAATATGTTGATCCGTCACGTATAAAATATGTACATGTACAAATTCATGTTACTTTGATGTTGTATTTTGGCGGCCGCTATCGGCCCTCGTACACATCAAGATCCTGGCCGAGTACAATTTTGCGTACCATTCATGCAGATTCAGAACCGAAAAGAGGAGGGGGGGGGGAAGGGGGACCGAGGATATCCACGGGTTCGGGCTCGTAAGGGGCCCCGCCCGAACAACACTTTTTAATTTTATAAAAGAAAAATTTTGTTTGAACAAGAACTAAGTGAGGCCCGGGTGTTCATACCCCAGGGCCCGTGATCGCTCTCTATGGCCCTGTGCAGATTCAAAATGTGACTTGGCATCGGACAGGCCAAGTTTGTCAACAATCAGGAAATATATTTCTTGTATGATTTTGATCTTAAATGGTCTTACAAGATGTTGAGTAAGTTTGATTATGAGTAAGATCTATGTATACTAATGAGATAATCTTGTATCCAATTGGCTACGCTGGTTACCACTCTGGAGATCAAATTCAGTGAGATTTTTTTATCAACCTGAAGCTTATAGGCATTGTCATAGACCAGTTGTATAATACACGAGATCAGTTGATGTTAATGATGTCTTGATCTTATTGCAGAAGAAGGGATCTCCCCTTGTCATCAAAACCTGGATCAAGTAGAAAACATTGGCAGTTGGGGATGGGGTAGAAGAAGAAAATTGTCATAGTTGATCTCTCAGTATTCCTTCTCTGTATAAGCATCAATTTGTTAATCGTTTCTGAACTTCATCTCTTCCATATCCGTGTATGAATAGTGTTCTGTGCGGAGAACCTTCTTTCACAATCTGCTATATGAAGAGGCAAATGCATTGCTAGCTTGGTCAGCTTCCACAATCTGAGAAACTATTCATATGGTTTTTGTGAAGAATTTTCCAGTTCACGGGTATTATTTCATTGACATCGCTGCTCACAAATGCATCTAAAAGCCTTGGCACGTTTACATCCTAAAATTTAAATGTTGATTTCCAACGTTAGAGAGTTGTTTCTCATTATGCAACATGCTTCCCACCTTATTAACGTGTCGTAACCATATGTAATGTAACATTCAAGATTTTCTGAAACTTTCTTCAAATCTTGGTTTCTTTGACAGTTCATCAAAAATCGAGCAGCTGCCGTCCTTTTTGAATTACTGTGTTTGGCGAGAAAAATAGAGCTGCCAACCATCACGATTTTGGCATGAATTTCATGTGTCGCGATAGTGATTAATGGATTCACTCTACATGCAAAAAAAAAATTATAAAGAATTTCCAAATTCTCAATCAACTTAAATTGGGAATAAAATAACCTTTATCCCCTTAAGTGCTAGTCGCGATATCAGCAGTGGTGCCGATAACAGTCCTATACTGCTAGTCATGATATTAGTAGACATATATCCAATTCGTACAGTTTGCCATGTAGCGAGCATTTTAGTGCATTTTAGTCTACATTTATAAGAGAAGTTTTACAAATACTTGTGAAAAATAATTTACATAGCAACTGTGAATTTCTTCAAACAAACACTCACTGAAGATGGCTTTTTAAAAGAATTTGATTAAGATGATTTTATCATATATGGGTAACTGTAAGAAGTACCCATAACAAATTTTGTGCCTGAAACCAAGGTAAATTTGGGCCTAATCGCTGAACATAGAAGGTCAGCTTATTGAAGACACATGACTTACCAGTCGATCCTAGTTTACTGTAACATTTTTTTAAAGTGATTTTTTAACAGAAAGCAATGTTGGCTACTTTCGGAATAGACCAGTATAGGAATTTGTGAAATATTTAAAGATTTTTATATATGGTACTTTACGGATGTCTGCTTGAACCGGTGACATGAAGAGATACATGTTCAAATTTTTGTTCCAGCAACATGGACATTCTGCAGAATTGGATTTTGATAAATTTTAATGAATTTGTTCTGTTGGGTGCAAATTTAAACCATGCCATCTGTTCACATGGCAGTTTTATTAAGATCCAGGGACTAAATCTAGATTCTGTTTCGAAGTTTTGTTCTTCATTTTCACTGGTTTCTGTGATTTCATGATCTTTTAAATTGTTTCTTCGAGATCACATCTTTTGGATTAATGTCCATTTGTAAATGAGCTACAGTTAAATTGTCTTCACTGCCAAGGAAAAGGAAATTTATTCCCCAAAAAGTGAAGTTTAGTTTGGAACACACCAAAAACTGGCATTGTATTGAACCATCGAAGATTGACGTACATTATGCTTTTTGCACAGTGTGCCATCAGATTTTAGCATCGGACGTGGTATCAGAGACAATATGAAGTGCATTGCTAACAAAAAGTGCATAGCTATTGTGAAAATTAAGAGCACCCAGCGGATTTCAGGTCTGGAATACATTCATTCATCAAATGAAGACCTGCAAGCTACCAATGCTGAAGCATTATTTTGGAGTTTTAAAGTGTTATCCGACTCCAAGATAATTTAAAAGTTACCTGTGGAAGATTCACAAGTGCTGCATTAGTGAAAGTAATGTCAGAGAACCCGTAGGCTAGCACCTGAGCTCTTGAAAACAAATTGAGCATAGACCAGTTAATAAAGTTCAAGTCTGCCAGAGCATCATAGGTTGACAAATAGCTATAAGAACAAGCGAAGTTTGTGTATATCAGCAAATAGGGCTGCAAATATATTTATACATGTATAGAATGTTAATAATGTGTTTTAGTTTGTGATTTTCATATAATACAGTAGTGACCATCAAAGTGGATGGAGCTAGTGTCAATGTATTTTTCACAAATTATTTTCAAAATTCACTATTTTTTAAATCTTTTTTTTCACTAAATGCTACTCTTTGGGAGAAACTCACTTCATCCTTCACTATTTTCATTATGCACATTCAGTAATCTTCGGCCCAGCCATTGACTGTAAGCTAACCCTCCAGAAATGGACAAAAGTTTGCACATATATAAATGTGATGAAAACAGATAAATTGCATAACGCATCCGTTACATCTTTCTGTTATAAATAAGCATAGTTTTGTATTAACTTGCAGCTGCAGACTTTGGAATGGACAGGTATTTTGATCAAATAAATATTCTTACTAAGTAAATTTTTGTTTTGTCTTATTCAGTTTGTCTTGATGCCTTAATAAAAACTTAATACTGCACAGGGTGCATTTTTGTATACAAGACTTTGAACTAATATGTTCGATTTGTCACACATCACTATTTTCCAAATGTGGAAATTTGTACAATATTTGTACACCCTGGCAGTATCTCTGTGACTGGTCAAGTTAGGTGCCTCACATGATCTAGAACAAACATTTCTTGTCCAAGTACAATAAAACTTGGTAGAAAGGTATATATAATCATCTTGGCTGACCTAATTATGAGCCAAAGACTACTTATTAATTATGACACAATTTCTTGATGTGTTTGATGACATAGTGATATGACTGAATTTTTTTTTAAAGCTATGTTAAAAATCCAAATCACATACACAAAGTTGACTACAGTGATTGCATTTAAATATCTTCAAGTACACTGACAATTCTGCATAGCAAAGACTCCTAAACATCTGTTTTATGTGTTGGCAGTTATTTCTAGTCTTCATAAACAGATCGGTCCACTTCATGGGACTTGTGCAGCCCATACATTTTCTTTCTTTCTGACAAAAACTTCAGTTTTTATTCATTCTTGCATTCTATGAGACAATGTCTCGCATGTTTGAAGCAACCAAGTTGTTACATCACTAGATATGTAAAACATAATTACCTGTAGAGTGGGTTTCAGTGGAAATGAAAATATGTGTTATTATGCATATATAATTTTTGTCAAAGTCGTGGACTTATTTTATTGTATTGTTCTTCTTACGAGTAAACAACCACTAACCATCATCAGAGAGGTCTGAAAGCTCTTTATCAACAAGTGGATTTGTTTAAACTTTTGAAGACAGAGTCCTTGCTTGGCTTAGTCTATTATGCTGGTAAATACAACAATGAATATAGTGGAACCATCAACCTTTGTAGGAAGTTGATACTTTTAACCATCTACATTTACAATAATATTCTTAGATTAATGCACTGTCCCAGGTATGTAGTTCTGAAATTAATCCCTTTATTTATGAAAGATGAGAAGGCTGCAAGTGTAATTTGAAATATAAGATTCATTAATGTGTGTGCTCATTTTCAGTCATAAAAATCCATGCACTTATATTTCTCTTTTGAACATCCATGTATCAATGACTGCAAAATGTGCATTACATGAAGTCCCTCCATGGATGAACTAAAAATTTTTTATTGTCTTGCCAATGGTAATAGGTCGGTAATGCTTTTCTGGAGTTGACAGAATCATCTGTATTGTATTATTCTTTTACAATTTTTTCTTAAAATTTATACTAGTTGGATCTAGTATGGGGTTATAATGCATAGACGTGATGTTCCAAGAAACCTTCATTTCTTTACTAAAGGATTCAAGATGATGTACCCTGCGCACAAAATTCATAGATGCTGACATGTCAATATTATTGGAAATACAGGTATAAATATTACAGAACTTGAGCAGGTCCTTGAGAATGACCACTATTTCAATAAATGGAACAAACTTCCACAATGACTTCGTAACTTTATAAGAAACCAAACTAATAGTCTGACGTAAATCTGACATTTCCAACCCCACAAAATTTGGACAATTATGATGGTTTGATTGTTACGTCTGAGACGGATTTCATGCAGGTTGGGCCCATTGCAAGTTTTTTTTTTTTTAGTTTTGCTAGTCTAGTGGCAAGTGGCTACCTTATGCTGCAATGATGTAGTTTTGGCAAATTTCAACTTTTATAACAGGTAATGCACTCTAACCTTGCACCCCAACTGTCTAAATATTTAATATTGTAGCAGAGGTTTGAGGAAACCTGGACTACTGCGTAACCAGTTCTTGGGCCTCGTAGATAAATTATGATGTATCCATTCCTCCAATGCACAAAAGCATATACAACTTCCACTTTCAAGGCCAATAACAAATTTTCCCCAAAATTTTCATATGGTTCTCTCTTTACTTTTGTGGCCATTATTTTTACTCCCAACTTCCTATTTTTCTGGTTAAAGGAAACAAGAGTCCCTGGTTGGGACTAATGCTCTACTGTCCAAAGAGAATTTACAGTCATGCAAGATCGGACCATTCTTTTTAACTACCAAGTACTGAAACCATCTCAGATATTCTTCACTCACAAGATTTTCAAATTGGCCACTGCAGCAGCCGTTTAGGACAAATTAGAATACTTCTGCTGTAGACCTCATGATGATAGAACTATTCATTCAAGAGAATTGTTGACAATATTTTCAATATGTTCATTGTGGCAGCTATATTTTTGGTGAGGTCAGCACTTTCATTCAGGACCAATTAGATATCATAATTATCTGGTGAAAACTCCATAATAGTTGTGTACCAAAAATGGTAAAATGGTTAAAACTGATGTTGAGCTTTACGTATAATACACCACACCGTATTATAAATTTAACAAGCAGGCCTATGTGTATAGAGTGTAATGGGTAATGTATTCCATTTATAGCACACTGCACCGTGTGACTTGGCCTAAACAGCCACAGACTTGTACAAGGTAAAAGGTTAATGTTAAGATGAACTTGTCAGTAACAAAGGAGACTGATGGACTGCAAGGGAGTAAAAAGAGAAACAAATTACAGTAGAACCTGTCTTGAAAAGACCAGCCTTTCTGCCAAAAAATAATGCTCTCACGACTGGTGGTCTCTCATGACAGGTCATAACGCTATATAACCAATAAATCTGTGCAAGGAGAACCTGGTCTCTCAAGACAGGTGGCTTTCATGGCAGTGGTCTCACAAGACAGGTTTTTACTGTACTTGCCTTGTAGCCTCACCCAATCAACATCTAATATAAGCAGCAGTCTGGGTCATTGTGCAACAATTGTACCCCAAGAGAAAATACCTTGGCCCTGGTTTGACAATGATGACGACAAAATGAGAGGATCATGTATGATTGCGAAGAGATAGGCCCAACAAAATTGCAATAGCCCTAACTTCATGGTCTTTTATTCTCACAAGTGGTCTCTCTTGATGGTTTGAGCAAATTCCATCTTGAGATGGTGAATGCCGAAATGCATCACAGCCCCTCTTAAGGGGAGAAAAAAAACCCTTTTCAGATATATCCTATTCCCTTTGCAACTGCTAAATAGAACTTCAGCACCCTAACTTCACAAAGGAGTCTATCTTGTTTGTCCCCAGCACAGATGTGACTGAGACTGGATGTCTATCAAGAATGAAGGTAGTGATGTAAGGTGATTTCTCTTTGACACAACCAAGGAAGCAGAATCACAATGCCCATTGAACCACAACATCCCTCAGTTGATAAAATGTGGTGTGCTTCTCCATGCTGACACTAGAACTAGACAACAGATGGTTTTAAACACAAGATTTATTTTAATGAATCTGCTCAATGGTTAAATAAGGGTCATTTGTTAACACCCACAAAACAAGATATTCAATCTTGGTACCATGGGAAACACAGGTTTCTGAAGTTCGAAGTACTTAACAAGATCCTCTAAAGGAGGATCTGAGCCAATGGACTGACCTTTGGAGAATTTAAAAATGTCTGAAGAGCAGCCCTATACCTTTGTCTGTGAAGACAGAACAAGATTTCGGCACCCAAAGTAAAAGCAGAATATCTGCTATTGCAGCAAGTGAGTGGGTGCTAGGAGTACATGTAACACATTTCCTTGTGCACTAATAACAAAGACTCACCACTTTGCATCAGAGGCCTTAGACACAGAACTTCACAGGGCCTGGACAATGCAAACTGCAACCTTGGTTCAGTCTCATGTTGAGAACAATTTCTTCCACTAGGTTGGTCAATAAAATGGTTCAGGAGATTGTTGAACCATGACCTTTGAGGTCATGGATATGATACAAGGATAATCTAAGCTGTGGATGTTCTGACCTTCTAAAGTACAATACCTGTGGAGTCAACACAAAGGGACGGAATGCATGAGCAATCTATCAATCCCACCTCAGGTGGGAGTTCACTGCCAAAGCTTTTTGGTTTGGGATTGGGGAAAATAACTGGAAGCTTTATGTTGCATTTCACTTCTAACAAGTCCACAGACAGAGGTTCCTCCCACAGAATCAACAGTGACTTTGCAACTGTCTTGATGAAGAGACCAATCTGTTAGAACTAGCTTGCACGTTTCAGACAAACTATCAGTAAAGATATTTTCTTTCCTGGAATGTGACAAAATCTGAGTGTAGTTCCTTCTGACTCTGCCCAGCGTATACGGTTTCAGACTTGCATGCAGACAATATCTCCTTGTCTGATGTATGCAACCACTAATGTCTGCAGACACCATGATGCAGTGCCCCATGATATGATCTATGCACCCTGTCAGTGAGAAGCACACAGTCCAAACTGTTTGTGTTGGAGGCTTTCATTCTTGGACCAATGTCTATGGAGAAGTACTCTCGGTGAATCTGATATATTACTATAGAGGTTAGGACTGGAGTTTAGAGGGCATGCAGACGAACTTGTATCAGAATTTTGTCTTCATCATACATGTACCACCACAAGAGGTGTTAGAAAGTGAATCCTTGTATGGTTTCCAGACTATAAATGGGAGAAATTGATCAGGACATAAATGGAATGTTTTGGACACCAAGCCCACCACAGAAATCAAGGTTCCCTGAAGCACTAGATGAAAGCAAAATGACAAGGAAATCTTAGCCTGTAAAGTCCTCAACAATTCCAGGGTTAAGTTTAGTTGATCCTTTCTGACAGAACACAAACCTGATCCAGAATGGTAAGGACATTCAGTCCTATCATGTGCACAAAATCTTGAGAAGGAATGAGATCTGATTTCTCTATGTTGGGAACAAGTCTTCACGGAGTCGCCTCAGACCAACATTGGGTTAAATAATGTAACAAGGACTATTTGCTGCATTGTGCAGCAGCCTGTTGTCTAAGTACTGGATGAGATAAATCCCCAGATACCTACTACTCCCATAACTCTATTGAAGACCTCGAGTGCTGCGGCTAGAACAAATGGCCAGACTCGGAATACCTCCTGTCCATTACTGAAAACTAGAAGTATTTCTTGTGTGCAGGAAAGAGCTGGATGTGGAATATGTGTTCTGAAGATCAATGGAAACTGCCCCATATATGGGTCTGATAGCTTTCCAAACTGATGCTACAGTTCCCATCTTGACAGTTTCCTCTTGCAGAAATTTGCTTAGTGGGAATCAATAACCAACCTGTTTCCCACCATTTCTGGGGACAAGAAATAACCAAGACTTGAATGCTGATGACTGGATGTTTGAACCCTCTCTACTGCATCCTTCTAAAAAATGATGTGTGCCTTTCAACTTCTACAACTGTAAACACTGAATGGATAGTTTTGATGACCCATTAGTAATTATACATATTCCTACTAGTAATTCCCAAACCTATGATGAGTAGGGAGCTTAGGCATCTCGTGTGAAATGTTCAAAATATATTATAACAAATAATACTTCAATTACTGACAGTGGAACAACTTTTCACTAAAATGAAATACATTATTCCCCATTTTTAACACCACCCGCCTCAACAGCAGCCACCTTCTCCACTCAGCGCATTTTTTCTGTACTTAGTTTGTGTACGAATGTAACTCTCATTAGCAATCATTCCTCTTATGTGGCATGCGGCCAGCTTTACAGGCCACAAAAGCCAAATTTACCCCTCCATTTTAATGTGTGTCCAGAACCAATATTTTAATTCATGCAGTAAGTAATCCAATTATCTCTACCTATGTTGGTTTCTAATACTGAAAGAAGTGTTGACTAAAGTATATAATAACATGTACCACTGTGGTCAATATTATTTTTGGCTTTACACAGTTGCTGAGTTCTTCTCTTTCATGACTTTGACAAGAAGTTGTTAAGATCGTAACATAGTCAACATAGGCTAAATATACCTTTGTCGATTAGAGAAATTAACCTTGAACCAAACAGGGTACCAGACAAAGGCTGAAAATCCATGTAACTCGCTTCCTTTATAAACAATGCATTTCATCAACTATACAAAAATTCTGTCTGCATGATTAAATTGTAGTACTTTACAATCAGCAACATAGGAATAAATCATTCCAAAACTTTAAAACATCATGTAAACGGAAAAATTATTACTTTAGAAGAGAAAGTTATTCAACCTGATGACAACGGGGAGAGTTCGAGTTCTTACTGAAAAATTTGATGTTGGAAATACCCAGACAACATTCTAACAGATAAGGAGAATATTCTGCAGCCATGGAAGAATGGAGTAAATGGAAAGAAAATGTTTAAAATGCCAAGTTATGTTTGTACCAAGATTTAAATGACATTTTTACATGGTTTTGTACCAAGATTTAAATGACATTTTTAAACGGTTTTGTACCAAGATTTAAATGACATTTTTAAATGGTTTTGCAATTCATGTGCCAACAATAACCGACTCGCATTACACACTTAAGAATCACATACTGTTAATGCATGTCCATTTGAAATGAGTTTATTTTTAAGACCAGAAGAACCCTTTAATAATTAATGTTACTTGTAAATGAAGATATTACATTTTGGGAAGTCACATATAGCTTTCTTACTACATACATTGTACATGTACTACTGAAAAAGACACTTTCCTGGTGAGAAGGGGTGGCCGTACAAGAGGTGGACCACTCTATGAATATCAAGTCCTGAGATAGCATAACAATCACTGTTGGTAATTTTTCTTGAAGTGGGTATTTTTTCCATGTCCAACTTGAACTGTAGTCTGAAAAAAGAACGATGTACTATTGCAAACTGGCCAATGATGGCAAGTTGGACTGGAAGGATGCACAGATTATAAACATTTCTAGAACAGGAGGAAAGTGCATCTAGCAAGGATGAGGTATTTCCATTGTGAAAAGTGCATTCTAAATAGTGAAAGGTAATGAATGACATTAAATGACGCACACAGACCTGCCAACCCCAATATGGTTTCCTCATTAGGCAGTTGATATTTTTAAGTTAGACCAATTTTCACTAAAGTCTAATGAATTATGTCTGCTATTGTTCAGTTGGAAACTCAAGTTCAGAAGTGTGATGCAACGAAAGCAAACTTTATGTTCAAGTGAAAAGGTTTGTCAAATATATATGGAGCTTACATACCTCCATTACAGTTTCTCAGACTGCAGTTCCCCATTTGGTGATGGCAATTCTCTCTCCAAACACGATATATACTCAAATCAACAGAATAATGATATCAACAGACGCAACTGTTGCCTCTGCTGCTTTTGTTTTTTAAACCAAGAAATTTTATACCTCTGTCCTGATTGTTTAGATCTTTTATGAGGCCTATTGTCTCTTCAGCAAGACCTGCGGACAAATCATAAGAATTGGCAGGTCTGCATATCATGTATGCTTAAGGCAGGACCATAACACAACCTCACTTATCCTTAGGACCAGGTAAGCTGAAAACCACAACTCTAAGATGGTGATCAAGAAATCTTTATTGGGTGTGGTTTACTTAAAAAAGAGCAACAATATGTTTGAAAATTGGCAAAATTCTGGTTGCAAAATAGCTGTGGCAGGGCAGGCAAACAGAAAGGGTTCCAGATGAGATGTGTAGTCCTTAAAATAAATAACACCACCCAAACAACTCGTCCAGCTAGAACAAACCCCGTCCTGCAATAATTTTGGGAACTGACAATGTATAATGATGTCAGTTAATATAATGAATGAATTGTTAAGCCGGAAGTAAGACAGATGTAAAGAATAGTTTATTTATTTTCTCAACTTAATCATACATGCATGTCAATATACGACAAATGTAATCCAATACATAGAACTGACAATTGATCTGTGATAAATGCTTAAAAATGAAAATCCATAATTTCAGATAAAATAAAATATATTATATAAATCCTTAATGTGGTTAAAATTCCAGACTCAACACTGTTCTGGATATCCATAACTTTGTCCTGAATAAAATGCCTGGTGCGTGATAATCCAATGTTAAAACTTCAACTGCCACTCTACAACAATGTAACAAGTAAATTGCAGTTTAATTTGCCACTTCCCTATAAAGGAAATTTGCTCTGAAGAGACATTTATTAGTCCCAATTGTCAAGTTTCTTTTAATTTTCAACCTCTTTATAAAGGACAACTGTCCATAAAAGGTCACCATTTTTGTGGTGCAATGAATACCCTTTATAGAAGGGTTTCACTAGACCGACACCATTTGTCTTGTCCAGTCATAGGGACACTGCGTATAGCAAAAGCTCTAAGACCTGGACTTCTCTAACAACTTCTGAAGTGTAAATAAAAACAAAAATTTCAGAATCTTGTGAACTGATTCCTCTACTATCATACCAAGTTCAAAGGATGTGTACATAATTCAAAATGGTGTGAAATTAGCTATTTTCATGGGTTTCATATTATTCCCACAATGCCTTCAAAACACAATGTTATTAACACAACAAACAATCAATCATTTCTTACAACAGTACACTCACCCCTCCTCCAATGCGGTCATTCATTGCAATCAAACATGAAAAAAATACCATGAACAGCATGCTGTACATTTGCCTAACATTTAATAGTCCTCTCTATGGATGACTTAAATTTCAACAAACTTTTCTTTCAGTGACAGTGACCTTGAACAGTGACCTTCTTATCCCCAATTCAACAGGCTTCTTCTTTACCCTAAATACAAACTATCTACAAAGTCTGGTTGAAGTCAGTGATCTAGAAGTAATGTTACCTTATGGGAAACCAATTTTTCTTCTTCAGTCACAGTAACCTTGACCTTTGACCCCATATCAATAGGTGTCTTCAGTGTAAGCCAGTCAATGCTTGGTCCAGGTATGTGATGTAGAACTAAGGTTATTGTGACAAAACCATTTTTATTTTGTCATTCACAGTTACATTGACCTTCTGATTCCAAAATCAACAGACTTTTTGTGAAAATTGGCAACACAATGACAGACATGACTGAAAATAGATACCCATGGAAGAAAAAACAAAATAATTCACAATGTCACATTTTATCATCTGGGCTATGTTCAGGTCTCCAAACTAAATTCATTTTAGATCAATACTATCACAAACTATCAAGAAAATTTTTTCTTCATGTCCCTCGATCTATTACTCATCATCACTAATTCCATCAGAAAAAGAGGATCATATTGTAAACATTATACATCATCCTCATCCTCTTCATCCTCATCTTCATCATCCTCATCTTCATCATCATCATCCTCTTCATCATCATAATCATCCTCTTCATCATCATCATCATCATCATCATCATCATCATCATCATCATCATCTTCAGAATTTTCCCAAGCATCAGGCTCCTGTTTTATCGGGTTTAACTGTTTCACTTGGGTTTCTGTATCAAAGAAGACAAAATCTTGATGGGAATGTAACTGAAAAATCTGTATTAAGACCTGCCCCAATTATAAATGCATTCAGAATGTAAAGTTTCAACTGGCTTGTGTGTGTGTCTGTGTATGTGTGTGTGTGTGAAAAAAACATGCATGCTCCCAACTGCTAAATAAAACCCTGTTTAAGCCAAAAAAATGAAAATAACGAATTATACTTTTAAAATATAATAATCAAAACCACCCCACCCCGCTTCCAAAAGACTGCAACATAAATGTCATAAAAAAATCTCTCATCATCCTATAAATGCACATAAAAAGTTTGGTCAAACATATTCAAAGCAGTCACTGAAATTGTAATTGTGTCAATTTGATCTCTGACCCCTTCTCATTGACCCCAATAATCCTAACTCCCTTGCAGATGGTCACCACAAACGAAACTTGTGTGTTTACCACATTTGGTGCTGTTCCAGCCTGTGGTGAATGAGTCACTATGGTAACAGTTGGACAGACTAACAATTGTAGAGTATGATGATCTCTTCACTAAAGTGTGCAGAAAAACACCCTACAGCCAGCATTTTCTATATTTTTAATCCTCTAAATCATTCAAGATGAAGCTTGATTTTTCCAAGCCTCATCAACAAGAATCTTTCCAAGTGTTTTTGACATGTGCCTCGATAAATTATATTACTTTAATTCCACAACTCTGATATCCAATCTGCTACCGTGCGTCAGAACTTGCCTACCCCACCCCAAACAACAAAACAATAAATAACATTGATTCTCTCTACAAACAATAGTTTACTGGAGAGCTTAAAGGTAAGGCAAGTGTCATATTACACAGTTCATTTATGCATTCATTACAGACTCGATGGTACTGTAATTAAAACTTCCAAGATCTTGTTGAATTTTTCTGAGTAATGAAAATGCAATTGCTGCATCTGTTGATGGATTTTGTATACATTACTCACGAATGACTATTCCATACACTATTTGCAGTATATGAAAATTATAAAATGCTCCTCCTTGCTACTCAAATTTATAAAGTCAAGCTCTATCTATCAGTAGTTAAAACTTGGTTAATCTGGGGTTTACACTTCATTCTTCTCAGAATCACAGCTGCATTTCGACACTGCCTTTTAACAATTAATTTCAACTCGCACTATTTTAAATACCAAAAACGTGTTTTGCATTCTATACATGAAGAAAAATCTGACTTCACAGAAGCACTGGTGCTGATCAAGAAACAGCATTAATCTCCAATAAAGACAGCTAAAACATTCTCATTCAAGGCAATGAAGTGTAAAAACTTTGTTTCTTCTTTGATTTTCCTAACCTAAAACAAATTTGGGCTGTTCTATTTCAATCGATATGGGCCATACCCATTATGATCACTTGGATTTGCAGTCAGGTGATGTTCTACTGTCTAAAGAGAATTTCCAGGTATTCAAGTCTATTTCTTCTATTAAAATGCCGAGACTTCAAACCATCTCCGAGATTCTTGAGAGAAAAGATTTTCAAATTAGACACTGTGGCAGCATTAGTGGATCATCACAATCTTCATTTAGAACAAACTGGACACCACTGGAAGTCCTTCGGTGAAAACCCTATGTTGACAAGACCATCCCATTCTAGAGAATTTGTGAAGTTTTTCAATATGTTCATTGTGGCAGATATATCCAGTGTTTCCCTTTACCCCCATTTGTGCTTCAGAGACCTCCCAAACTTTTTAAATGACCCCCAGTTTTGATACCAAAGTTTGTTTTTTACTCAGTCTCCCCCCCCCCGTTTTGACACCAAATTGATTTTTGACTCTTGATTTTGCACTCTTAGGGGACACACTGTATATCTGAGGCTAGATTGGCACAATTTTCATTCAAGACAAACTAGACATCACAAATCGTCTTCTTGTGACAAACCACATGCTGATACAACTTTCCACTTGGGAGTAGCAAGAACAGGGTTTTCAAGATGGCTGCCATTATGGCCATGAGTGTCAGATCAGTACCGTTTTCATTTAGTACCAACAAGACATTGCAAGTTGTCTGGTGAAAACCCAGTGTTGATATGACTTTCAATCAAGAAGGGTATCAGTAAGATTTTCAAGATGGCCACTGGCAGTCATATTGATTATCAGATCAGCAGATTTTTTTTAAATTCATGACCAAAATAGGTACCCTATTAAGTCTTTCAGTGACCCCCCCCCACCCCCATGCTGATATGATTTTCCATTCAGGAGAAGTAGCAATGACAAAATGTTCAAGATGGATGCTGTGGTGGCCATACTGGAAATCAGATCAGCACTTAGGACTAACAAGTCATCAGAAGTCTTTTAGTGAAAACCCCATGATGATATAACCATCCATTCAGGTGAGTAGCTATAGCAAGATTTTCAAAATGGCCAGTGTGGTGGCAATATTAGATGTCTGGGTGGCCTCATTTTCATTTAAGACCAATTTGATATCATATGTCTTCTGGTGAAAAACCCATTCCAATATGACTTTCTGTTCAGGAGGAGTTGTGATAAGATTTTTAAGATGGCAGCCATAGGGTCCACATTTGATTTCAGATTGGTACAATTTTCATATAGGAAAAACTAGACATTCTGAGAAGTCATTTAATGTAAATGGCCTTTTAGACAAACTTTATACTGATATGACCTATATTCAGGAGGAACTGTGATAACAAGATTTGTCAAGGCAGCCATATTGGATATCAGATTGGCAATTATTGCCATACAGGACCAACCAGTCATCATAAGAAGTCTTTTCATGAAAACCCCATAGTCTTAAAGTGAAAAGCTGATGTTGATATGATGATCGATTCAGGAGAAGTAGTGATTACAAGATTCTCAAAATGGATGCTGTGGTGGTTATACTGGATGTGTGAGCAACAGCATTTTCATTTAGAACCAATTAGATCTTCGGATGAATGTTGTGTTAGGTGTTCCGTTTCATGCCTACCCTCCAGGTACTACTAGATTAAAAAAAGTGCAATAACAAACTTGTGCTAATCTGGGATGACTCTGCTGTATTAATTAGGGCCACCTGGTAGCCCTAAACTTTTATTTTAAAATCTTTCAGTCAAAAGTTTGTAAATCATGCTTGTCAGAACCTTTCTCTCTTTCTTTACATGTCTGTTAAATGTGTTACTTGATCAATACTGTAATGTTACCTTTATCCTTATCAGAAGTCATCTTAATCGTACAAACACTTGGTATGGCTTGTAAATGCATTTAGTCATAATAAGTCAGGGTCCAAGCTAGACCCTAATGTCGGGACAAAATGAGCTCTCTAGCCAGAATAGGTGAAGATCGCAAAAGCAGATTGAAGTGGGTGCAGAAAGCTCAAAATAGTCACTTTATACAAATGCTTTTGCATACTTAATGTCATATTATTAAAATGATGACGATAAATTATTGAAAGTTTATAAAAATATTAAAACTGTTCTTATTTTGCTTCCCCACAGATACTGCAAAACATAAAATGCCAACTTCCAAAATAGGTTGCAGTCGAATATAGGCAACATCTTCCACCACAAAAATGTCCACGTTTCCAATATTTATATGATGAAATCTTTGGATAAAATTATTAATTGTATTAGTAATGGACCTGGATATGTCCACTGAGACATGACTTGCTTCAGACTGGGCAACAAAGATTAAATTTTGTTACTTGTTTTTCAAGTTTGTATCGGGTTTATGGTGGGAATACCAAATATAGAAATTTAATTTCTGGTACTTATGATCACCAAATCGGCGCCAAAACCACTACAGAAACATAAGACTTCTTTTTTATCTTTCAACCTTCCTCTTTTATGGGAAAACCAACACAAACATCAATGTTTAACTATTAATGTAATATACTGAAACAAAATGGGGCAGGGGGTGTCCTGAAATTAATGCAAGGCAAAGTGAACTTAGCCTTTTGGGCCTGTTAGCTACAATGACTGTCTCTAAGGTGACTATTTCACCTGAATCACCCCCTAGCATGGACCCTGAAAATATTGGGATTCCCCACCATGTGTGAATGGTCAAAAAGATGCATGTATTCCTTCTATAAATGGCTTTATGACTACTTCACTTCTAATCAACCAAATCTCATTATAATAATCTATTTATGCTTTTCATGAAAATGGAATGGTTTTTAAAATTTATATTATGCTAACAGAATAAACAGATAAATTTAACAATAATGCAATGTGTAAAAAATTCCAAAAAATACTTATTTCATGATGAAATATTCCCAATTCTAGGGATAGGGCCCCAAAATTTTATTTTTTGGAATTGTCCCTGACTAACAGACAGATGGAGGTCAGACAACCCATAGTACACCATTCTGTAAGCTCTTCTGACTATGACTAGCTACAATGTCATAGCCTCAGCTTGATCAAAGCTACGAAGTGATCCTATACACTGCAATAGACTAAATAAAACAAAGACAAAAAGATGACAGGAGTTAAAATCTACTACCTCAGTAATGTTTTTCAGGAAGTTTGGCTAATGATAAAGTTATCAAGCCCATATTAGGAATATTAAATTGGTATGTTTATACTAACTGAACTTTGCCTACCATGACAGAAAATAAAATTCTTGCAGTAATTCATTTTCAAAATAAGGCTTGCTATACCATATTTGGATATTCTATATGTTATTCAATGCAAGCCATTTATTACAATCTGTTTACATTTCCAAATAAAGATAATGTACATTTCATTTATACTTTGTTGTTTTTTGTCTATGATAATGCTATGTATATTTCATCTGTATTGTGTAATCAACCTTTGTCCACAATTGAGGGTAGGAGTTGGGCCTACCTGACTAATGTCTTTTTATTATAAACAATATATTACTTAGCTAATTCTTGCCCATGATTTTACAAATACTGATCTATTTTTTTTCCCCCCAAACATTATTAATGTTCTAGAAACAAACTGTATATGAATTAGATGGGAAAATGATTCTCATCCTGGTTTTGTTATTGTGTCTTTGCTTTTTAGAAAAATGTTGTCAACTTCAAAATTATTCATTCCACAGCTTAACATCTGTCTTAGTGTAATCAAATTAAGTTATGTTTCAGTTAATATTTAAGAGGATTTATTTATTTAAATTATTCATTGGAATTACAAAGTGCTCTTTGACTTTAAGATTAAATTACTATTCTGGGATTATTCATTCAAGGACATTTTGTTTTATATCACTGTGATACACCAAGACTGTTAGCACATCAACACTATCCATTATTTTACAAAGAAAAAATTGTCATCACTAGAATTAGTTCAATAGTGTTTTACTATGAACGTTATCATCAGCCAGCCAAGTCGAATAGTCTACCATTGTTAATTTATTGACTGCCTTGTCAGATGGCACAATTAAACAGAAAATCTTAAAATTGCAATGACCAAGCGGTACAACACCGAAGTATTTGGTGTTAAGTTTTGCTGCTTTATAAAATAATTAAGATAGGTTTTCTATTGTCACCAGCCAGTTGTCAATATTAGTAGAAACAGTGTAAATGATTATTTGCAAAACTTAGACAAGAAATCAAATTTAGTATTATATATGTTAAAGTCCCTTGAAGGATGACTTTAAAATAATAAAACAGAAAGGTGCCAAGTTTCAAGTTGCCAGCATTCTTACAGCATGCTTTTATTTCAAACAATTTCATAACGAATGTATCAAATGGGTTGCATAAATATATCACGAGTCACCAACTTCAATCAATTCAAATGAATCATGGTGACAATTCCAATTCTGACTTACTAGCCAAAAGGAAAGATGCACAGAAAATATATTTTCTTCCTTCTTCTTTATATTTAACTTTGATTACTGACTTGCAATTTCACTTGCCCAACACTGATTTTTAGTTGTCTGTGCTAGTGAATTGTTGTTTTCTGGTTAAATATAACATAAATGAAAAACAAATCTCCTAAACCTTGATACCATTTTGTTATATTACAATTAAAATAATCTTACTAGATTTAGCCTTAGCCTTGGCAAACTGCACTGGAAACTTTCCTTGCACTTTCTCCATTGCTGCCTTGGCTAATGCCTCATTGGCGAACTGGACAAATCCAAACCTGTATAATTGACAAGTTAAAATGTTAGTCACCAATTTTAATTTTAAGCATGTAGTTTTTCATGCAAATATTTCAATATCTGAAAACCTAATTAGGGCTGGAAAAAAACTAAAACCGCTTCTAAACATCAGTAACTTATTTTATCTGAACTTTTTTATATACTGAAGAAGCATTTGTTTTCTACACATGTATGGGCAAGCAAATAACAAATTTCCACTTGTTCTGCCAAATTTCTGATTGGCCCTCATTTGCCAGTCAATGAATATTTCAAGCCCTGCTTGTTTAATAGCCTTGGTGAGTATACATTGTTAGTGCAGCAACTTTAGTGATATAATGATCATAACAGTAATTTCATGCAACAATCACTACAGTAATGGAGTGACAGGACACAGAATATGATATTCTACTGATCTCATTAATTCTTTTCGATTGTACTTTAATTATTGGTGCAACTGTCTTTATTAAGGATGATTCCTTGTTAAATGTTTGAGTATGCAACATTTTTAACAAATTATTTTTTTTCTTTTTTTACAAAGTTGGGTGCATTTTCTTCAGCAACTCTCAGCTGAATATCAATCCCAAAGAATGGATCACTACTCGCACAGTATGAGAAAAGGTACCTTGCCATGAATTGTCCATAAAATTAGAGCTGAATGAGTATTTAACAAGAGTCATTAGATAAGGCCAAGTGTAGAAATAATCCTTGAAATTTTTTACTGATAAAAAGATTGTTCAAATAGACCACCATACTGGAAATAAGAACGGTACCATTATCACTGAGGACCAACGAGACATCATTAGAACTCTACTGATGATAATATGACCATTGATTGAATTCACAAGGCGTAGCGATAATAAGACTTTCAAGATGGCCATCATGGCAACCAAATTGAAACCAACTGAATTCTAACCAATTTCATTTTAAATGAACCCAGTATCATAAGAAGTGCTGTGGTGAAAACCCAACATCAATATGGCCATCAATGCAAGAGAAGTAGCGATTACAACACTTTCAAGATAGCTGCAATGGAGACCATAATAATGTCATATCAGCACCATTTTCATTTTAGGATAAACTAGACAGCATAATAAGTCTTCTGGTGAAAACTCCTTATTGATAGGCTTTTCATTTAGGAGCAGTGATAAAATTTTGAATAGGGCTAATATTGTGGCCATAGTGGAGATCAGATCTGCACCATTTTCAATTGACCTATCGCCACTTGTCAACCACGCTGGATCAAATAAGCAATCAGCGAGCGTAAATTAGACACACCTCCAGGCATTGCTTAAGTCCGCCATTTTCCTCCGACAAGCTGCTTGTAGCAACAATGAATTGATTATGATAAGTATTTACAAATTTTGCAATGATTTCTTGATTTCTCGATCGATAACGGTGAAAAGAAGTCTTGTAATTCTGACAGTCAATATCCAGATCATCTAAATAGAGGAATTAGATGTATTCCTTTCCTGAAACATAGGCGAAACTTCGATGGATAACGACTTGTCGCGTCTACAATCAGCTGAATAAAGACACAATCGATGGCAATTACAATGTGTTTGTTTGCATAAAAGTTATGTCCCGTTGATAGCTTGAACAAAAAGAATTTTAAATTGAAAAATATATATGTAAAAGTTAACGTTTCAAGAATATAGGTGGAGAACCCCCTAACTTTCGGGCTTTGATATATATTATTTATTCTTGTATAGGAAGCAATGAACCCAAGGCTGCATTATTTTGAAGTCTGAAAATTTACACTTTAATGTTGGCTTGTCCCAAAATTAATGATTTATCGTCTCGATCTTTCAGACACTAGAGTGACGCTTTCCTTTCTCATTGGGTTGAAGGAGAGATGGGGATACAAAAATGTAATTAGTAATAAAGAAATACAAAATAAAGGTTTGAAATAATTATCTTCCGATATATTAAGCATGCATTTACATGCTTACATCAACAGGCATCATAGATCAAAATTCCATCTGTCGAACACAGCAGACCTTAAAATTATTATGTACAACAGTATACTTCTAAACAGTAATTATTTACGATTTTGTTATTTATTTAATTCATATACTTCCAAGGCTGCATAAACACAAGTCAGATATTGGAGCAAGTTTCCTTTCATATGAATAAGTTCTTAAATAGCTTTACAACTGATTGTTATTATTCACTGAAATAAAACACTTAGGTTATTAATGTACGAACTTGAACTACATATATAAATATTGTCTACTGCAGTATAGTTCATGCAACTTTGTAATTTTATATTTTTAAGAAAAATACAAATCACATTAAATAAACATATATCACTTAAAATGAAACATATTTGCCAAATACTGCATGTTTGTCGGAGGTTAAGTCACGTGATTTGGTAGGCGGAGCGATCTATCATCTGGCGTAAGGTCAATTGGGACCAACTACATAATAAGTCTTGGCAAAAAATCCAATGCTGATGTGATCATCCACTTAAAAAGAGTAGGTATGAAAAGATTTTTTAGTTGCTCGCCATGGCAACCAAATTAGAGGTCAACACTATTTTTAATTAGGACTAGCTAGACATCATATGGAGTCTTCATGTTGATATGATCTTCTATTCAGTGGCAACTAGATTTTCAAGATCAATGCCATAGTGGCCACACTGTACGTCATAATGGTACCATTTTCATTTAGCACTAACTAGACATCATAAAAAGTCTTTCAGTGAGGAGCCTATGTTGACATGACCATCTACTCAGAAGGCATACAGATAAAATTTTCAAGATGCCCACTGTAGTGGCCATGCTGGATGTCCTAGTAGCACCATTATCAATGAGGACCAACTAGACCAAGGGATGAATACATATATGTCAGTTTCATAGCAATCATCAAAGTAGTTTAAAAGGAGTAGTGATAACAAACTTTTGCTAAAAGATAGACAATTTGCCATCCCATGAACTGGTCCATGAAAGGTGCCAGGTTAGTGTGCTGGACTCACCAATCCTACCATTTGATTAACTTATGCTGGCTACCACTGTGTATCCATCATCAAGGCACTTTACTCCAATTGCCATGGCACAAAATAATATATACTGTGTTGATGTACCACAATAATTACCAAGTATCATGGCAGTTTATCAAAAACCAAGACTATCTGCACTAATAAGACTGATAAGATGATTCCTATATATCCTTGCCACTACTGAGGTAAAACTTTGAAAGTCAATATTATGCACAATTAGTCTGAGACAATACATATTATTCTGAAAAATTTCTGAATCACTCATATTACCCATAATGCTGCTGGGTTATCTTGTGTCGAGGAAGGGTAATTGCACTGGCATTAGGGAAAATCTTCCTAACATCCAACTCTGATATTGAGGGTTTCAGACCAGAAACATACAGACGTGTTCTGTCATATTCTGAAACACAAATTAAAACTATGGTCAGCATCTATCAATTTTTGTTGTTTAAAGAAATCAAACATTTTGATAATTAAATTCATAATCGTGGAAGGAAACCTACTGTTTACCCCAAAAGATGATTGTTGATCAGGTCTTTAAATTTCTGGCTTATAGCAGCCAGGAAATCCATGAAGATTGGTACCATAAAAAATAGCAAATTCACAGTATTAATTTTGTAGCTGTCAAGTTTTGCAACTAGCTTTTGTCATGCACACACACACAATTAGCAAACTTTATTATTTCAAATAAGGTATTTATTATACAACCACACAGGCTGGTTCCAGAGAACATAAAAAAAACTTCTGGAAGTTAACCCTTAAAGTGCTATACAGTTTTGTTGTACAAAATCCCTCAATGCTGAATTGTTTGAGAAAACAAATGAAAACTGCACTCTGCTTTTAAATTGCCTGCATTTTACATATTGTACATAATATATACACAAACCCTATATGAAAAATAATTATTGATGTCTGAACTTTATTAAATACATCAAGTCATATATGTAGCTTTATGATACTGGCATTTACAGGTACATATACAAGTAAATTTAAGAATTATAATGTATTCCATCTGTAGTTTTGTATCTTTTTAATGAAAATATTCAAATGTCTATAAAAAATACTTCATTTTTTCATGGTTCAGCATTGTATATGTGTATGTTACAAACACACAGAAGCAAGTTTACACCTGTAAAGTCTTTAATAAATGTTCACAAACCTTTGCAGCTTTCTTGTTATATATTATGGTACAGGGCTGTTATCTAATGTACATTTTTGAGCTTACAAAGACAGTCAGGCCAACAAAAAAAAATGTTTCCAGTCTGCTGACTGTCCCTGATTCTCCTTGCTGTCCCTAGCACTTTTCTCCACCATGGTTTTATATATATATATATATATATATATAATCACATTAAATATTTAATGTTTAAAAAAGAACCAAAGCCTATCCTAATGACTGGCATGTATGTATACATGGCGGCCAGTATTCTGGTAACCCAGAAAAATCTGGGGAAGGACCAACATTCCATGGAAGCTACTGTCAAGCTCTCTCACATACCCACAATCGCCAAGCCCGAGACTCAAGCAGACAGGTGAGATATTGGTGATCACCTTGGATCACTCGGCCACCTAGGGCCCCATATAATCTTTAACAAGAACAACAGTAAACAAACCACTATAACTCGATCAGAATCTTCAGATGGCTGTTTATAAAATGTTTATGTTTTAGGATTGACCAATCTCAGATCAGAGGCATGGCAGGTACTCATGTAAATTGAACTGGCAATGATTTCTTTTTCATATGGTCTCTGAACCACTAAAAAAAAAATATGGATACACAATGCTGCATGGTCACAGGCTGCAGCAAAAGATTTTTGCCCCAATGTGTGTAGGCTGCTGAGAGCAATGCCACCATCGCCACCACAATAGTGGTAGCTAAAAAAAAGGAGAAGAAAAGTTCCAAATTTTAGAAAAAAGGAATTATTCTCATGATGAATGCATAAACATTTTGAATATATATCATCTGGTTTAAAAAGACATACAGGTTAACTTTTATATATGGCAAGCCATTTTTTGTGAATTTCATGGTTGGTTAAAGCCAAGAATGTAAAGACTCAACACAAAATACCTCTCCAGTCTTTTAACAGATCCAAGAACTGAAGCATCCATAAAATGGTTTAGTTTTTTTCTCCTTTTTATTACAAACCATGAAAATTCATATCAATTTTAGCAAAAGGAATTTAGAATCAAAACAGATTCTCCAGTTACTTATCCCCATGTAATATTAAAGATTATATGAAACTTAACAAAATTATTGCAGTTAAGGATAATGGCCACTTCCTTTTCCATTAGAGAACATTTTAAGGCATTAACATACCTGTTTCTTTTTCTCTCTTTATTTCTTTTCCATGCTGTCGTTTGTCTCCAACATAATCAACTCTAAGTACAGATGACTTAAATTTGGCATCTTGTAATTTCTTGTAGTTTTTCTCAGCTATAGCTTCTGACTTGAATACTAGGTAGGCAAAGCTGGAAAGATTATTAAATAAAAAAAATTAAAAGAACCCAAACATTTCACAAATATATGGAATCCATTAATGGTAACCAAAAACAGGAAGCTGCAGCAACACTGCTGATTAGAGTGTTGGACTTGTAACTTAAGTCGCGAGTTTGATATCAACACAAGCCAGCTCAGGTCAGCTACCTCAGTACACATTTGGGAGGGGCTCTCATTTCTTTGGCATAATATAGCCAATAATGTGCTAAAAGTGCCCTCAAACCAATGAATGAAGTCCAAACATACAAACTGCCTTCTAATCCCAACCAACCCCATATCCCATCACTTTTTCACAATAAAATCAATAACCTCTCCATACACAAAATCATGCATATTTAACTTGATGGGAGACACCTTGGGAATTTGTGAACAACTACAAAACAAGGTGAAACTGGGCAAAATGACCCGAGATTGCTCATCTGGCTAAGTCTTGTGCAGTTGACCATTAACAAAGAACACATTTTTTATTATCCTGAACATAGATCATTCTTATGTTGAACATCTTGGAACTACTAACTTATCTAACAAGTCTTGATGAAAAAAACAAAACAACAAACAACAAAAAGCGACCAAGTTTCATCCTGATTTCTATATAAAGATAAAATTAACTGGATCTTTTACTTCCTGGGTTGGAAATACATGCATTTGTTAAAAATTCGAAAAAAACCCAAATCAGACTAAGCATGAATTGGCAAAACAATGTTGTTGCCGATAAATTCTAATCTCAAGATGGGGATTTTCCCATCACATACCAAAGCATATAATGGATTCTATTAATCCTGTCTGAACTTTGCTGGTAAAATGAGCCCAAAAAATGTATCCACTCTAATGACTGATATGAATGAGACAAGAACACTATCTCAAACCTACCAACCCTGAAAAGACATTCAGTGAGATTTTGATAAAAGTTCAAACCACATTACAAGGCATCATAATGTAATGGAGTCACTGACTGTCACTTCTCAAGAATTGCTTACTTGTTAAAACTTAAAAACAGCTTTAACTTTTTCAAGACATCATTAATGCATAAAGTCACCTGGTTGTTTCAGCCAGAAATGGAGGTAACACCAGCTGTTTTCATGAGTCTAAATACTTCCATGTGACCTTCATATAATTATTAGTGTCTATAAATGTCATGTACATATGTGAATACATAAAACCATTATTTTACTGATGACAGCTTACTGCAATGGTTCCCACACATTTTTCACCATGACCCTAACAAATATTTTTTCTGAGCCTCATTACCCAGTTTCCATATTTTGAAAAGTTTTGCCACCCTAAAAAAAATCCTGGCATCCCTCTGAGACTCCAGAACGTCCTTGAGACCTTGATTTGGATCACAACCTGGGGTTTGGGAACCATTGGCATACTGCATCTTATTCACCCATGATTTATTAAATGATCTATTCAGTGCGATTTATTGTTCGTATTTTTTGCAAGAACATAACTGGAACCAATTAACTCAGCTTGGTTTAAACCAATGCACTGGTAAGGTAGTCAGCATTATTCTGTAAATTAGACCAATTCTGAACAAGGTGTCAAGAAATCTAGAAAATGTGCACAAGTTTTATATTGTCACCTGATGCAACAAACACAACACTATTTAGAACTAAAAAGTAAGAAAAATACACTTTAACCTCAATGATCTCCAGCCGAGTTTAAAAAATGATAGTTCCAAACCATGCAAACACCAACAAGTTCATGCTAGATCTTAACTCAATATCATTTCTTTTTTAATTCACTTGGGACCGGAAATTATCTCTCCGGTTGTGGTTAATGCTCAATTTGACATGACAAGATGTTCAATAGATGTATTTATTGCCTTTCCTGTATTTTTTATGAAGTATTGAAAAGTATCTGAATACTTCTGTACCAACTGTCTGGAGTTTTTAAGAGGTCGATTGTCCACTTCACCTTTAACAGGTTTCCATTTGTTGGACATTTCCAGACAATACTATAACTTAAAGGAAAAGCTTAATTACATGGGCATTTTGCATGAAAAACTTGTCTGACGCATCCCCTGTAAAGTTAGTCGGGTTAAATGACCAATTTTTTCATGTCTAAAATTAAAACTGGAATCCAGACTTTGACTGTAATGATTATATTTTCATATTTATTGCTCCTGTTCCTTAAGACTGCCATCTCATAGTACACTGGTAGATAAGGGTCTAGGCTATTCATTATACTTATGACCATCTCATGGTACAATGGTAGATAAGGGTCTAGGCTATTCATTATACTTAAGACCATCTCATAGTACACTGGTAGATAACGGTCTAGGCTATTCATTATACTTATGACCATCTCATAGTACACTGGTAGATAAGGGTCTAGGCTATTCATTATACTTACTACCATCTCATAGTACAATGGTAGATAAGGGTCTAGGCTATTCATTATACTTATGACAATCTCATAGTACAATGGTAGATAAGGGTCTAGGCTATTCATTATACTTATGACCATCTCATAGTACAATGGTAGATAAGGGTCTAGGCTATTCATTATACTTACGACCATCTCATAGTACAATGGTAGATAAGGGTCTAGGCTATTCATTATACTTATGACCATCTCATAGTACAATGGTAGATAAGGGTCTAGGCTATTCATTATACTTATGACCATCTCATAGTACAATGGTAGATAAGGGTCTAGGCTATTCATTATACTTATGATTTCAAGCAGATGGTGCTGAACCTGATCTGCTGACTCCTTATGTAATACTTGCATTTTAAAGTACATTATATACATGACAAGATGGAAAATGTTGCTCTTTCAAGTCCAGACATTAGTCCCAAAGACTATCATCTCTGATCAAGAGCATTTCTATAGCACTGCTGCTTGCTTTCCTAAACTCCAAGTCAACTGGAGATAAGAGAAATTACAACAGTGCATTTACTGAAGATGACGATGGTACTGGGTGGTAGTGATGAAGATGTTATTTATGATGATGCATGATAAAGTAGACAACACTGAATGAGAACAATGCAAACTCTGATTTGTTACATAAGTGTTACATTCTAATAATTTATGACCTTAAGTACAAAGTCCAAGACAATCAAGTGATCAATCAATGCAATATTCAAACAGAACTGTTCCAAAATTCTGTCAGATCAGCACTAGTTTCATTCAGGATCAACTAGATAAAATACCTGGTCTTGTGGTGAAAATCCCATGTCAATATGACATTTAGAAGTAGCAATGACAAGATTTTCAAGATAGCTGCCATGATGGACAAACTGGATTTCAGGTCAGAACCATTTTCATATAGTACCAACTAGACATCATGAAAAGTCTTTTACTGCAAGCATCATACTGACATGAGCTTCCATTCAGGTAGAGTAGCAATAACAGGATTTCCAAGATGGCCATCACTGTGGCCATATTGGATGCCTAGGGAGAACCATTCTCATTTAGGACCAACTAGAAAGCAGAAGTATTCTGAAGAATTCCCCATGTTGATATGACTCTCTGTTAAAAAATGTACCAATAACAAAATTTTTAAGATGGATGTCAGATTGGCACAACTTTCATTAAGGATCAGCTTGACATCATTAAAAGTTCTGGATGTTTGAGCATCATCATTTTCATTAAGGACCAACTAGACCTTAGGATGAACGTGTGTGTAATGTTTCTTGGAAATCCTCCAATTAGCAGTAACAAAACTTGTGCTATGGATGGACATCAGACGATAGACAAAAAGAACAGGCCATCCCATACACTATTCTGGTCCATGATCAGTCCAGGTAACAATGGAACAAATGTGACATTTCAATCAGGTCACCTCTACATAACATCCATATCACACTAAATAAAAAAACTTGTCATCTGTGGGACTATTATGAACATATAGAAAAGATGTTACAATAACTCCATAATTTTTCTTATAGCATGATAATCTAGACAAATAATCTGCATAGTAATAGAGATAAAAGCTATACATTCATGGTTACAAAGTGGTGACAACATTAATCTTTCCTTTAAGATCTTCCTACTGCTACTGCAGTTGTGACATACAAAGGAAATATGAATATTAATTATGATGCTGTAAAATCTGTCTTGTAAGACTACTGCTACAAGAAACCATCCATCTAGAGACCAGATGCCCAGTGCAGATTTTCTATGTAATTTTATGACCTGTCCTCAGAAACCATGATATTTTGAAAAGTGGTCTATCAAGACAGGTCCTACTATCACTACTGTATACAGTACATCCACTTGCAAACACTGTAGAGTCAGACCTGTCACATGATGTACCAGCCAAGGAAAAGAAAAAAAAAAAATAGATGTGTTTCCTACTGAACTGGTTTTAAAATTAGGGTAGGGAGGTAATTAAAAAATATTTAACATTATATATGTTTAAAGTGTGTGTGTGTGTGTGTTAGTTTTCAACCAAGCAGAAAAAAAATGCTAGGGTTGGCAGTGTGATTTGTCCTAATCAGGGTCTATGCTGTTTGCACCAAATTGTACACATGAATAAAACTGTAGCTCTTTATTTCCGAATGATAGTGCCATATATGGAACATCATCTAGATCAAACAGCAATAATGTAGCACTGTTGCTTGACCCCTAGAACTCAATGTTAATGGTAAAGGGGCTCAAAAACAGTGCCAATAAACACAACTGTCCTCAACAAATACACTCCATCATTTCAGCCAAGTAATTAAATATGGTTGCTGATGTTAGATTAATGCATAAAGTTAACAATATAACGGTGAGAAATGGTCAAGTAAACAGATTGTGTTTTTTAACTGGCAACAGACTCTTGTAGAAAGTTTAAAACAGAAAGGCAAGACCCAACTATTTCATAAAAGAGTGAAAATGTCGATTTTTTTTTTTTGTTGGGGAGTGTTTAAACTAATTTTAATTATGTAATATTTACCTCCTTCTATTGCACTGCTTTCCTTTTCCAAGACTCTTAGTCCCCAGTCCAAGCTAATTATTCCCTTCTTCAATTAGTACTGGAGGGATGGAATTAAAAACATCCTCCAAGCCCGATTCCTAAGTTACAGCAACATATGAAATACAATCCTCTTTTGACTTGGACTCAGACTACAGGACATAAGAGCAGGGTGGGAAGATTGAAAATTTACAACAGTAGCAGGTAAGTATCACATAATAAAAATTAGTTTATCCCCAACCCAACAACATTTTAACAGTAGTATTACATTACCTGCTACTATTAGATTGATGAATTTATCATTCGGGAGGAAGACTGATGGCCTCAACAAATATGGTACAGAAAACTATAATAGAAGGTTGGGCAACATGCTGTGCCCTCACTATAGGGCTCAAAGAAGGAAATGCCTTTGTTCTGATGCACCGAAGATCAAAGGGAAAAGGATGAGTAGTTCGAGACTGCCAGAAGGTGTTCTCACAGCCCAAAGAAGGAAATGCCTATGTTCTGATGCACCGAAGATCAAAGCCAAAAGGAAGAGAAGGTAGTTTAAGACTGCCAGAAGATATTCTCATTACATCATTCAATGAGTAAAGATTCAAACAGGCACAATATGCAACAATATCCTAAACCTCATGGACTTTAATTCTCTTGAAAGAAATGTCCTCTTAGTGAGGGACTGATAAACTCTCTTGATAGTGAGGACAATACACCTGGAAATGGTGGATGCCAAATTATCAGAGGAACCCCGAACACTTTAGGTACTACGGCTTATAACCAACATGATTTCTCAAAGTTTGTATAAGAGACTCAGAGGAAGTGGAGTGTTTACTAAGAGCATTTCAAAAATTTCAACAGGCAAATCCTGTGACTCATGCATTCCTTCATCTTTGCTTTTAATTCTAAATACTGCTGATGAATAGCAGGATGGTCTTCCTTTATGAAAATAACTTCTAGATGTTTGAGAAAAACCTGCTAGTCTTCCCTCTCATATTTCACCCGAGTTGCCCTCTCACGAGGAAAGTGCCATGCAGTCACTGACAAATACACGGGTTTAATTTCCAAGATGTGCCAGTTTGGGTAATTGTTTACAATAATTGCAAAACAGCTTTCCTTCTAAGTCAGTAAATTAAAGCCAGGGATAACAATCAACCCAATGTGGCCAAAAAATTCTGTCAGTTATGTCATATTTTAAATTTTTTGCTGCCACTTGTTCAGTCTTATTGGAGAAATAGTTACCTCATGCTCAGCAACAGTCTTACATTTTATGCCTTCAATTTCACATGAATTTTATATTTCCGAATCTTTTTAATACCATTTTGCAAAAATAATTTAGCGAACTCGTTTTACTGAGAGTAAATATCAGTTTGCCTGACAGCTACTTCTGATGTGATCATAACATACATTTGTCGTTTACATATGAACAGAGACAGCTTATTAATTAGTGTAAATTGGTTCACTTTTAACACAATATTGCATGCGGACGTTTACCCTTTGTAAAACAAATAAAACTCCAATAAACAATACTGTCATTTAATCAGTTCATAACAGAATCCAACACCAATACCAGTTAAGTTCCTTTCATTAATTTAATAACTGGATTAAGCTCAGAGTGAGGACCTGGTTTGAGCCAACACAATACAACAAAGCTGCTGAAAATACTGCCAATTAAACATACCAACTCTGTTTTGTTTGGCATGTTTTGATTTGTTGATAAATTGATTGCCTAGCCCAATATGCATTCAATTGGTAGATGTGCTATATGATGCAAATGTATACATGGAAAGGGGTAGAATCAAGTGTTCAGTATACCCAAGGGCATGAATGGCCAGAGAAAGGTAGGTAAAATGATCAGAGCATAAAATATGGACATACCCAACTTTCTGATATAGAAAAAAGCACCTGTCCCGATCTAGCGACTTGGAAAATTTTACTTGCCCAACTTAAAAAATGAGTGGTCTGGGACGTCAGGCTATGGGATGTGATCAGCCCTACCTTACTAAGCAAATTACCCCCATCCTTAAATTAAAGGAGTCAAACTGCAAACGTGTTCTTTCCAGCTTTCCAGTACTAACTTGAAGGAATAATTAGCTTGGACTGGGGACTAAGCGTCACAAAAAGTAAAAAAATGCAACAGTATCACATATTATATTATTGCTATTAAAATTTTTTTTTTACATCTCACTAGATTTTCTGCACAGAAAACAGTGATAGCTGACTGCTTTTAGTTTGGGAAAATATCGTCATGATAACAGTCTACCTGTCAATTGCTTGAGCACAACATACAAATAAGTGATTTCATTTTTTTGATGAACAACTGTGTTTATTTCCATCAGGCAAACTATTCTACACTATTTACATCTTCTGTATATTCCTCAATGTGCAACAACAAATGAAAACACAGCACAAGGGCGTCCCCCCAAAATGTACAGACATAAGATTGCGATCAATTTCACCCCGACATAACAGCACAGTGCATATGAAACCTGACTGCTTAGATACTGTAAACACTTTGATAGAGATGAGAAAAGAAAACAGAAACAGCTGCCATATCTTAATAAATAAACCATCACTGTAATGCATTTTCTAATATAGTATTTGTGATACTGTTCATATTTTTTAAATTAGATTAAAAATGAAAATAACATGATAATTATTTTTCTGATCTTTGTGATACTGATGATATATTGGAAATTACATTAAAAAAGAAAATAACATTGATAACTTGTTAAATGTTTTCTATGATGTACTATTTTTTAAAGCTGTTTTGTCTTGTGCTACATTGTTGTAAATAACTTGTGAAATGTTTCTATAATGTATTCTTTTTAGAGTTCTTTTGTCTTTTGCTCTTTTGTCATGTGCACTTTGTTGGGTCACAACTCCTCCAAGCTGAAAGACCCCCTACTGCAGATGGTGTAACTAAACTCACTGCACCATATAATTTGTAAATCTAGTGGTAAAACCTCATGAAAATGTATGCTTTATAAATTTTCTTTTTCAATCAAATGCAAATAATTCAGACTTTTATGTGACCGGGACCCAAATTCAGCAACAAGTCTTAACATTTTATTCTACAGTCGTCATTGCCAATTTTGATTCAGAATTAATAATTATCCAATCAGATTGCTTTATTTCAGACTTGCATTTCAGTCAGCACTTAAGAAATGCTGGTCAAATCCATGCCTGTTTGTTTCACTATGATCTGAGTTGAAGACAACAATTGTATGCAGATTATTAAAGACTCTCAACTCCATCCCCCTCACCCCTTTGCAGTTGCAATTTCGTTTTCCCAGCAGTTAGGGACTAATGGAATTCTGGGCTGAATTATATTGAAATCTGTTACGTTAGTAATATATTTTTCTACACTTGTACAAATATAACAATAAAGTACTTAACAAAGGAGAACGTTTTTTTTACTTATTTACTCATCACAAGGAAAAAGAAGGCTTGTTTCCTACATATTTGCTTTAACAAAACTTACTTACAGTACTTACTGCATTAATTTTACTTGTTTTTTCCTTTTATGTGCTCTGAATCGCAATCGTACATCAATAATGTCAGGGGACAGTTTCTTCAAATCTTCTTCTGAAACTTGATCCATTATATTTCCGACAAATAGTGTCCGCCTATTCTCTTCTGCATCTGCAAGGAAAAAAAAAATCAATAAGGCCTAAAACAAAGCTTGTTTTCCGGTTTCCCAACATTCCCAAATTTTTATGTGGTGACCATTGACATTTTCCACTTCTCCCCCCTTCTCCAATTTTCCAAATGTTGTGTCCAGTCCCAATTTGGTTTCCTTCCTTTAGTTCTGGTTCAGTTCATCAGGGTTCTATCATGAATATACCATTTTTTTTTACAGTTTATTGTCTATTGCATAATTAATGAAAATCTCATACACTTTGCACTAATCAACATCCACTATTACTTTAGATGTCCATAAATGTGAAGTACTTTATTGGGTCTGTTGAGACCATTACAAATTCCAGCTGCCAAACACTATAACTACTCTCAAAACATGTGTGTTTTTGATTTGGATTTTTAATGTAGCTTTAACAATTTTTCAGACATATCGCTATGATGTCTGCAGTGTGGCAGTTTATAGTGATGTCTAGCACTGGGGCATCATGCCACAGACATACAGCACCATGTCCCACCCAGTCACATTATCCTGACACGAGGCCGATCAGTCCTAACACTAACCTATCAATGCTGAGCACTTAGCAAGGCAGCTGTTAGTACCATTTTTACAAGTCTTTGGTATGACTCAGCAGGGGTTCGAACCCACAACTTCCTGCATCTGAGGCCGATGCTCTAACCACTAGGCCACTAGAGTGGTTGAGGATACAAGTGACGTGTGTGTGTGTGTGTGTGTGTATATATATATATATATATATATATATATATATATATATATATGTATACACACATTTCTGATGCTGACAACTTTATGTGATCTATCATTAAAGCTCGCAATCACTCTGATTATATACATTATTATTTGACCAGTCTGAATACACACACTGTGACAAATATTTTTGTGAGCATAAATACTGTTTTAATTATCCAGTCTTTTCCCATTTTTGTTACTAATCTGCACAATCCATTTCACATAACATATGCAAGAGTTTTAAATTTTTCTCATTATATTGCAGTTAGGTACATAAAACGGGCAGCATATAGGAATCCTAATTACTGTGCAATACTACAGCAGAGTGCATCTAATGATTTGAAAATAAATTATAATTGGTTCTAAATATTCAAGTACTACAATAAAGAGGAACATTTTTAATTTTAAAGATTGACAATCAATACTTGTTTTAAAACAAAACAATAAACATTTGTGTTATGATAAAATATTTTGACCTGACACTGATTGTGACCTACCTCCAGAGACTTGTGAATCTCCCAAAGTAAGTTTAGGTTTTTTATCTTCCACCGGGGTTGCTGCATTTGATTTCCTCTTCTGTTCAGCTTTGGGAGGTGTTTCTAGAAAAATATGACAATCACCTGCATGAGTTTTAGACTTCAAATGCCACTATATTTCAAGGTATTATTTCTTACATTTTATGCATAAAGAAAATTTCTGGTTAGTGTCATGCATGCAAAATAAATGAGAAAGTAATTTTTTTTATACCCTAAAGCTGAGCACTAAAAGCACCATCATTGCTGAATAAAACCACCAGTCACAACAACATGAAAAAGCCATCATATTCAATGTTCCATTACTGAGAAAAAGTTTTGCAATCTAGCATATGAGGCAAAGCAGTACCACTGATCACATATACGTTGGGAGTTAAAACATCATCCTTAGAGTTCATATGATGTAAAAACGAGAAGAAAATGATCAAATCTGTGAATACATTTACAGTATCAAACATTTTTATTTCCTTTTTAAGTGTTGGCATCTGCAGCCGAGAGGTACAGAGGGTTAACCTCTAAAACTTGACGTTATGGGTTCAAATCCAGTTACACATCTTTTACTCTCTCAACTGAAAGTAACGTTCAAAGATGCGAGAAAAGACAAAAGAGCAGGAGGCCAAAGTGCGTCTGATGAAACCAAAATGGAGTCCGTGACAGATCTCAAGTCCTGGAAGTGAAGCTGGTGACACTTTTCTTGTGGCAAGGACCAAGCATCAACTGTTAGGTCTGACCAGACATCTGAAATGAGACCTCAAGGGGAGGTCATGACGAGAGGGTGTCACTCCCAAAGGCCAACTACCTCCCTCCTTGGGGGTGGGTGGGTGGAGAAGTTCATAGACTTCTGCCCTGGCCTTTTCATCCACCATGTTTAATGAATAAGGGGTGAGAAGAACCTTTAAATGGGGTGCAGCAGTTCTGTTGGGAATCCTGCTAAAATATTTTGTCAGCAGAGCTGTAGACCTCTCAGGCTAGGGATGAGTCTTGACCAGTTTAGCAGTTGATCACTATGATTGGGGGGTGGGGGAAAGGCATTGCAGGGATGAAATCACTGAATGAGGACAATGAATAACTCTATAAATTATGTTACTGAATGCTGGAACTCTGCAAATAATAATGCGAGTTCTCATCAAGTCTCTGTAAATTTATGCAATAGATACCAAAGTTAAGTCAACTGGCAATCAAGGGTCACAATTCTAATAAATCATAATCTGTAAAGTTTGAAACGTCTCTCTTTGTCTAATTAATATAAAGCTAAATGTCAAATTTTGGCTGAAATCATACAATTCGTGATAAAGTTATAGCACAGAAACAAAAGTTAGAATGATATGCTAATAAATACCACAGTTCCAGTCAATGATGTTGTGGAATGATGGAACCCATGCCTTTCTGAGGTCTCAGCAAGATAAAGTCACATACCAAATCTGAATGAAGTTATCTTGACGACATGAAAATTAGTAGGCACAGTTACTCTTCTGAATAATGAACATGATGACTTGAAAATGAACTCTTTCTAGGTCCCACTGATATAAGCTGAAAACTGAATTTGGTTGAAATCAAACAATTCTCAGCCAAATGGATGTGATTTACTTACTGAAGGCCCTAATTAAGACCAATATATTCTCACAGTTCCATTTGTGCTTCTATACAAAACAGTCTTCATAATTCTACCACATTAAAAAACATTAGTCTTAATTACATTCTTTATTTTGACAAACAATATTTCTAGCTTTCAAACATATGCAAAATATCATTAAAGAAAGGCCACAATCATAAACATGGTTCACACAGAAATTTCAAAATGAATAATTTAAGGACTTGTCATTATCTTATTCGGGCCCTGTCACCTATTTTTAATGCCCCAATAAACCTATTAATCTTACCTTTAAAATGTATTTCTGCATGTTTTGGGCACTGCAAAGAACACAAGTAAGGAGTCTTTCTCTCACCACATGAAAATCAATCAGCAATGTTGCTATCAGGAAAGATAAGCTTGAAAAGCATGTGTTGTTTTCATTACTAGTCACAATCATTTGTATTGTCCATAAAATTTCAGCTTTAAGGACATCATTTTGTCCTCAACAAAGCCAGCAATACCTTATATGCTGCTGGAGCAGAAACAAAGGCTGATTGGTGGAATGGTTGCATTAAATGTACATGGCATGACTCAATTTTTTTCAAAATGAAGACATTTCTGAAGGTTTGTAATTTTGCAAGTGGTTTGTGCTTCTCACTTTTTGAATATGATTTCAGCACTTTCACCCATTTTCCCCAAGATCAACATTCTTATGTCAACAGGCACTGTATGCCTTGTACCTATTGCCTTTTACTTTACTGACCCAACTGTGGGCAACCACTTGAAGCAGAATAATCAGCATTTCTCATTACCTTCACTTCTGCTTCAAAAGACACACATACCCCTGCCTTAAATATTTAACTTGAGCACAGTATTGATACCAAAGTTTATTTTTAATCAGTCTGACCCCCTGGTTTGATACCAAGGGTATTATTTACTCTCAATCTTGTACCCCTATGAGATACACTGATAATTCTCCTTCATGTACATTGGCCATTTGTATTGTTAATCAGGAAAGCACTCGGTCTTTTCCATCGCGTCAAAACTTTTTATTCTTCCTCAACCATTTGGATCATTTATACTGTTATTTGGAAAATTGTTTGGTCTTTTCCACTGCATCTGAATTTTTGATGTTTTTTCTGTCAACTAAATGGAATGTTGCTGTTGCTTAGAAAAAGTAAAAGCGACAGGGATTGGATATCTATAATAAGAGATCCAATTAAAAGTGGTATCCATGCAATAATAGTGCTGAGTATTGCAACAACTGGTGTACATTATTTTATTATTTCAGACCCAAAATTCACTGAATTTTTCTTAAAGAGAAACTGAACTACTTCAAATACAATTCTTTCTGTGGAAGAAAGCTCTGATCATGTGAAATTCAAGGGCTTTTAAAGGCCATTGTCAAAATTCAAAAAGTTTCAAGTCAGGTTTGAATTTAAGGACTTTTAAAGGCTACCCATGAAATGTAAAGACTTTTCAAGGCTGTGCAGACCATGATGTATGTAAGTGTACATTTTCTAAATTTACCAAACTTCTAATACTATCCTACTTACTCCTCTGTACCTGGAACAAGACATTTTAAACAAGTTAGAAAATCTATAACTGAAACTGAAATGTCTAATGATGTTCCACCAGTGCTCGTTAAACCATCTTCTGAACACCTTTTATGCTTTTAAAATTAGTTTTACTTCTTTACCTAGAAGAAACGACTCCTAACTTGTTCTATTGCAAACAGCTTCTTGTGACAATCATTTCTAAAAATACCCCAATTGAAGCTAAGGTCCTTACTCTCCTGAAGCACTTCTCATCATTCACCTTTACAGCATAATAATATATTCCACTGATCTGCTTTAATCCTGAAAGTGCATTTCCATTTTAATGTCAAATAATCTTACAAGATGCACTGTCAACTAGAAATGACATTACAATTTATATCAACATTTTTCCATGGTTCTCAAAAGTAAGTTTATGGATTAAATGCAATTGCTAATCATAATTTATCACTCACTTTGATCTATATATATATATATATATATATATATATATATATATATATATATATATACACACACACACACATATATTAAATGTCAATGACATATACATGTAAAATAATGGTCAGTGATTATTTCCCTTTAATGACATATTTTGACAATGAACTTGGCACGTGCTTCTAGCTACAAATCGATGTAACCAAACTAGAATCTGTGTAATTCAGGTCTGCTTTTTGAATAAATGCAGGTACAAGTTGAAGTTAATTGCTGCTATTCATACATACTTTAAAAGTGACTAATGGTCATGATAATACAGAAGTAAAATCCAAATATTAAAATCAATGCTGAAAACCAAGACGACAACCAATGGAGCAATAATAATAATGATGTCTCATTTGATTAAAAGTTTGCAATAGAATACCTTCTTCTTCATCACTTTCTTCTTCCTCCTCCTCTACCTCTTCATCCTCCTCACTTGAATCTTCTGCACTTTTTACAACTAATCTACCTTGGGGGGGTTGTTTTTGACCTGGTGTTTGTTTTTGACCCTTTTGCTGAAGTGGGGTACTTGCAGGTTCTTTTTTAAAAGTCTGAACTGGAGTCTGTACCTTGGTTGCCGAGATTTGTTTCTGATTACTTCCCTTTATAGGATGCTGAATCTCCTTATCTTCCTCTTTATTCTCCTCTTCCTCCTCTTCTTCATCCTCATCATCACTCAAATCTTCAGCCTGTACAGCTAGTTTACATTTGGGTGTTTGTTTTAAACCAGGTGCTTGCTTGAGATCTTTTTGCTGGCCAGGTGTACCTTTTGGAGTCTTCTGAGTAGGTGTCTGTCCCTTTGTCAATGGGGTGCTTTTCAGATTATTATCCTTGGCAGGAGTCTGTGCTTTTCTCTTTTGGGCCGGAGTCCTTTCTTGTCCATTCATCTGCTTGATTTGATGGGGAGATTTAGTTGGCTGTGTTTTATTAACAGGCGTTTCAGATTTTTTGCCTAGTAGTGCTGATGCTGGGCCTTGAGTACTTTTCCTCTTCTGCCCCATCTTTGCTATTGGCACTGAAATAGGTAACAAAAAAAAGGTAGATGCAGTTCTTCTTCACTATAACATACTTGTAGTAATTGGGGTCCATAAATGCCAACCACATCATGTACCAAACCGCTATAAAGTAAGTATATCATTTTTGTACTTTTCACTCTTGCCACGTCTTATAGCATGGAACTTCAGAATGCTTTTAATGGGATCCAACACGGCAACTGCATTGGAAAACATGGTTTCTGTTGCTGAGCACTTGACTCGCTCCTTTATCAGCCTTGACAGCCCTGTCAACACTGCATCCATTTATTTCAACATTATGTGGTGATTAAAATCCTAAATGAGGCATGCAAGTGACAATACCTTAAGTGTTCTTAATTCATAAATGCCCCTACACGGTAGTACAATTTCAATGAAGATCAACTTGCTGGCATCTTAATGGACATAAAACAGTCTTCCTGATTATATCAGTATATTGATGTTTTCCAGAGAAATGCATTGGTTTTCAAATTCAAGCACTTTTTAAGGACTACTGAGCATTTGCAGGGTAACTGCAAAATCCAAGTGGCAGGCATTTTCACACTGCTGACCAATTTTGCAATTGGGAATTTGGACAGACTGACTGATATTCAAAATCTCATTCAATCACTGTGATTCATTCATGTACAAATACTGCCGTGCAAGCTAATTCCCATAGTGCTTGTTTACATCCTTGATCATTTACATGAACGTTGGCTGAATCATCAACTGCTGACCAATAGCATGCTGCCAGTCGACAAGTACATTGCACTATATCTCCTCATGAATTGAAGGGCCAGAACAATTTTAGAAATGCTCAAAATAATTAATAAATCTACAGATAACAGTGAAATACAGGTAAATACAATCATTCTTGTGTAAGCATAATGCAAATACACAGGCAGGTTGCTATGTTATCTGCTGCTGTGCATGAGGTCGCAGTTTCAGTTGGGATATTTGTGATTATGGTGAGCATTTATTCTTGCTAATATGAGCAATCAAGTTTTGATGCTGAAATGATCACTATTTGACGGCTCTAAGTACAGTACTTTCTTGGTAAATTTTTAGATCTCATCTGGTTTTTGTAAAAAAATTTTAAAAAAATACTGTGGTTATAATTCACAACCTGACCACAGTAACTTGTACATGTTCTATTAGGGAGCTGCAGTAGTTCAGTTAGTAGAGTGTCAGACTTGTAATCCATGGATTACAGATTCAATACCCACCCAGGCCAGCCTGGGGTGGCTGCTTCAGCTATGTCCTTCATAAAGGCACTTTGCTCCCAAAATATTTAATTGGTATGGTAGATAACAATGTGTTAAAAGTGCCACTAAAACCCACAAAAACAAAAACAGTAATTGTTTTATCCATATTTTTAAAAACTCCTATGTAGTAGTGAATATTGTTTCATGTGTCAACTGTAACTGAACCAGTATAATTGTAAACCTTCAAATTAAGTAAATAAAATGTACAAATTTCATTTAAATTTTCCAGGAAAATATTTCATTATCAAGTAAATCCTATGCAAGAAAATCCATAAATATTACCATTCACTTTGCTTTGAGCCTATAGGAGTTTCGGGGGGTGGGGGTGGGGTGAGTAAAATTAATTTTAATTATCCAATACTTACCTGTTACTACTAGTAAGCTTTACCTTTCCACAATGGAAATACCTTGTCCATGCTAGAAGTATCTCTCTGTTCTCGTGATTTCTTAGGATATGTGCATCGACCCAGTCTGACCTACAACATCAGCCCAAGGGCTAATGATCGTCCTCATTCTTTTGCAGGACGTTTGGCTAATGCAGACTTGCCAACCCTAACAAGACCTTCTCAGTAAAGCAGTCATTATTTTTCCACAAGTCATACCAATTTTCAGTAAGGTATAATAAAAATATCATGTACTGATATTGTCAAGATGGAAAACATGCATTTAAAAGTTCAGAAGGGTAACCGGAGACTGATGCAGTGATAGTAAACATCATATTAACAAAACATTTGTAAAGTACATTTAGACCTTAATTACCTCCAGTACAGTTTCATAAACTACAGTTCCAAACACTATGGACACCTGTCTCTGTGGCTTGAAGTACTTAATAAGATCTGTTATGTTAGGACAAAAGAGGGTGGGAAGGATCAACACATTTCCTAGTACACCAATTACATAAGATTTTCTACTTTCCTTCATAGATATTTGATGCTTAAAGTCAGGGGCCTGGATGATGCAACTCTCCTAAAAGATTTTGCCAGGCAAATAGATCACCTGAGATGATCCAAGCAGGAATTTAGGGATTCTGAGGATTGGTCTAATGCAGTGTTGTGAGAAGATAGTCCCTCTGAGGCAGTACCATTGGTTTGTCTATCAACTGGTCAAGGTCACTGAACCATAACTTCTGAGGCCACAGAGGTGCAATCAGATTGAGCCATGCTGTAGATGTCCTGATCTTGTGCAAGTATTTGTGGAATGAACCTGAGGGTGGGAATACAAAAACAAACAACTGATCCCAGTTCGGGCTGAAGGCATTCTTTGCCCAGGCTGCTTGGTCTGGAACTGGGTGAGACCTAATATGGGAGACTTTTTCCAAGTTTTGCTAACAAGTCCACTGAAGTTGCTTCCCAAAGAATGAACAGAGACTTTGCAACTGCTTGATGTAGAGTCCATTCTGTTAGGACTACCTTGCCTGTTCAGACACAAGAATGATTTTCTTCCTTGGAATATGACAAACTCAGAGTGTGATCCCATCTAACTTGGCCAAATATTGAAGGTTCCAGTCTTCCAAAGAGACTGACAAAGCACACTAGTATATTCTTCTCATCTGAGGTATGCAACATCTGACACAGTATTTTATCTACCCATGCATCATGCATCAAATACGCAGACTTTTTCGATCTGACGCACAAAAATAGTTGCCGGTACGTAAATTGATGCACCCCAATATTGTTTTCTTGATTAACAAAAACCAAAGGTTTGATCTAAAATTCCTCACCAGTACGTAAATTGATGCACCTCAATATTATGTTTTGCTGATTAACACAAAATTAAGGTTTGGTCTAACTACTTTAATGGCTAGATTACAATTCTCCCAAACAGGAAAAACATGCGCACATCTGTTTCTTACGCTAATGTTATCATAATACATAGGGTTACAACTGAGTGTGGAGCCTAGAGCTGACCTTATGTGACCTGTAACTGTCACATCATTTGTAGCAACTGGATGTTAGAACCATACAATCACCACACCCAAGAAAGAGGCAGAAAATAAACACGTGATTTTAAAGTGATTCTCATGAGAAACTATTATTTTATGCGCATCTTTGTCATGCAATGAAGCAATAATTTCCATTCACTCAGTTGTATGACTTGTGTTGTTCCAAGATCTGTCAGCGTTTGACTGAAAATGGCATCCAAGGCAAAAAAAATTAAAATAGATCTGAAACAAATGAAATTATCTTTTGGGTTGTGTTTATGACTGACCGATTATAACAGTATTGTTATTGAACCAGTGGAGCCTTCATCATCCAAAGATGAGGTAACAGTTACTCATAAGATAAAAACATAATTTGTGCGGCAATGGTTGAAAATACAGAGGCTACATTTTCAAAAAGAAGTCGAGGGAAGAATGTGAAGACGCCTTTATGTTTTGCCATGTATGTACAGAGGCCAAAAAGAAAAACTCCACCAAATGTGCAAAAAAACCCCCAAACTTTCAGAACAGTACACTGGCAAGGCATGCTGGGTTGCCAGAACACAAACTGCTGATAGAAGGTCTACAAAAACCAGGCAGATTTGAATGCAGATTTACAAATACATTCTTCCAAGCAAGACATAGCAGTGAAAGTGCTACTAAAGTTTGTACACTAAGTGTAGAAGACATCCCTTTTTGTTAAATACAAATCTCTTCTTAATTTAATACACGACTTAACGGCTGAAGAAATTGATGCCATTGGCATTTTGAAGAATTCTGCCAAACAGTATGACTCAGTTACTAACTGTTCAGAGTTACTGGAGAGCCAATCAAACACTGTTGAGGATAGCAAAATTCATCATTTGTGACAGCAGTGGCAGATGAAAGCACTGACAAAGCTAACAATAAATGCCTTGCCTTGTCATATATGCTCAGATCATTTCTGATGACATGAAACCATCAATAAGATTTTTAACATATAGAATGTTCAGATGCTTGTGGCAAGGGAATTGCCTTATTGGTTTTAGTCACATTATATAACTAATATTTTTGTTGTGTATTGAAACATTATAATTATTTTTTAAAAACTATTGAAAACTGATCATCGGCTTGAATAAGACTCATAGGTTTGAATTCTGACTCACTGTTTCTTGCCTTGATGAGTCAAATGACTTACATGAAGCCATTTGTAGATAAAACAATGCTGACATGTTGTCTAAGGTTGCTGTTCAGCAGTTGTAGCTTCGCTTCTGTCTTGGATGGTTGATACCATATGTATAATTGGGGTAGTCTTGATTAGAATAAAGATCATTAGCGCTCTGTATGGAAATATTGACTTATTAATAAGAACGGACTGACTTCGCCAAATTTGAGAAACGATTTTCTACAGGAGTATACCACCTGCTTATTATGTGTTGATATGCAAGTGGTCTGATACTGCCAGCCTATTCGGAAAGAAATTAAATTTGTACAAGATCAAGTTTAAACTAGTGGGAATGTTTATTTACCAATTAGTCTGTCATGTGCAAAGCCTTTTCTTGAGGTTACACTACACCATCAAGAGCGAGAAGAGTAACCTGCCTGAAAGGGATAAACCATTTAATTTTTGGGGTGTGAGGGTGGTTGTTCTCTACACACACACACACACACCAATAATCAAATTATAATGGAAACTGATATAAACAGAGGGAGGGAGATTAACTTAACAAACCCACTGTTATGACAGTAACAGAAAATGTCTGTTTTAGCAATTACAGAAATATTGCATCATCTGAATATTATAACATATTGAAATGTATGGGCATGTTGGAAAGTAAAACTTTTATTATCCATCTTCGTTCTTAAAAAAAAAAAAATGAACTGCAGATACCAGCGAGTGTGTGGGTGATTTGGAATTTTAACGTAGCTTTAACAATTTTTCAGTCATATCGCTACGATGTCTGCAGTGTGGCAGTTTATAGTGATGTCTAGCACTGGGGCATCATGCCACAGGCATGTAGCATGATGTCCCACCCAGTTACATTATCCTGACACCAGGTCGACCAGTCCTAACACTAACCTATCAATGCTGAGTGCTTAGCAAGACAGCTGTTAGTACCATTTTTATAAGTCTTTGGTATGACTCAGTAGGGGTTTGAACCCACAACTTTCTGAATCCGAGGACACTCTAATCACTAGGCCACCAGAGTGGTGAGGACACAAGTGATATGTAGACAGATATACATATATGCACGCATGCACACACATTTTGAATGATTGTATTTGAATGAAAATTATAAGATTTTGAAAAGCTTAAAAACAAATACTTGTCCACTGCTTTTCCTATTTAGATGATATGGTCACCGTGAACATGTAACAATTTAACTGCCGTTTTTAGTGTTAACAATCTGCATGCATGCATAATAATCTGAGCATAAATACTAGTTTTGAAGAAGTTACACGGATTTGGCTCAAAAAGCTTATTATTTGGAAACAACTCAACATGCACTGATGGGACTGCTGCTAACAACTAAGCATTCATAGTTGGGAACAAATGAGTATAGGTAACAATGTCATGCAGAAACAATGCAGATCTGCTAAGGTTAAAATAGTATTTACTTTTTTATTACTTGTAAACAAATTATTTTCTGATTCTTTTTATGTGAAAAAGTACAAAGACTTCGGTGAATTCAGTAATTATGTCTTGAGACAACCTCTTCTGCCAACTAAATGCAGCCTCTCAAGATAGGTGGTTTCCCATAACAGGTTTGTATAAAAGGACCAGTTTCCAAGGTTGAAATTCAGCATTGTTTTAAGAACAAAAAATAACCACAATCACTGTACATGTATTATATTCTTTATTCATAGTTCTTGTTAAAATATTGCATGCATTCATCTGAAAATGAAATTATACAGCATGAAAGATATACATCTTGTACATGTATTAGCAAATGAATTCATTTCTAGTTGACTCCTCATCTTTTATAACACCCTGAATCTGAATTTTACCAATGCTGAAACTGGCTGCTATTTTGTGAGTGGCCCCCCATCCTCTTTTTTTAATTCTTTCAATTATTTTAATTCTTTCCTCCAGTGTTTCTCTTTTTTGTTGAAGTTTCAGCCATTCTTTTTAAGATGCTAACTGTTAATGTTATCAGTCATCAATTGTAAGTTTTTATCAGGCTTCGGGGAAATATGGAATATATTACAATGTATATGTACCAATGAATGAAATAAAAAAACATGACTTATCCAAAAAAGAGAATCAATTTATTTATGGACAGAAGTCAAAGGCGTACTGATGACATAAAGGGATTAAATCTATAAACAAAGAGTGCACTAAGGTTAAGAGATGGTTTTGTGTGTGGGCTGAAACCACTGTAGCATAAAAAACAACAAATGACACAACCCTTTAACAATGACAATTTGGAAAATGATTCTCATTTACTGATATTAAAGGCAATGATGAAGACCTCATTTCACACACTCCCCTAATATGGATTAAACCAAATGATGCACTCGACCACTACAATGGCAATTAGAGACCTTTACTTTAGTCTGGTTTACAATCTATAACCTTTACTTTAGTCTGGTTTACAATCTATAACCTTTACTTTAGTCTGGTTTACAATCTATAACCTTTACTTTAGTCTGGTTTACAATCTATAACAAAGACAAGATAGATAACATATTATCTGTAAAATTAGGAAACTGGAAAGCCAAGCCTTTACTTTTTAACTAGCTGTACTTACAAAGGATTAAAAATCAATGGCATTTGTCTGTTCACATGGTAAGGCTGTTCATAGCAATGTTATTTTAGAACAATCTGCTTGTACTTTAGGCTCATTTACAGTCTATAACATGACACTACATACATGACCAGTAAGATTTATCAAACTGGTAGTTTGAACTTTTTGTTTGTTTTTGTTTAGAAAAGTCTTTATTTTGTACGCAGTCAAGGATTCAATAAAGGTCTGTGCTTTTTGTCTATGTTCTCATGATAGTCATTGATAGTCTTATTTCAAAGAGTATGCACTTTGCCAGCAGATCCTGTCGAGTGGTCATGTTTACAAAGGATTAAATCATGGTCATGGTGTTTATTTCTGTTTTCATGATGCAGTTGTTCATAACTGTCAAAATGCTTATTTTGTCCAAAAAAATCTTGTTTGTTGGTCACATTGTGTATGTAGTCACTCATGACAGTCCTTCTACATAATAAAACTGATCTGTGCATTATGATTACGGTCACTCATGACAGGTGGGTCATTCACAGCAGAGGTCACTCAAAGACAGGTTTAACTATATATTTTATTCAACAGTTTAACAATTAGCTTTATGAAAACAAGCCAAAAATGAATATAACTTTCAAGTTTTGGCATACTTTAGCAGTATTCAATGTTAGTCAAATTCAGAAATTTCTGTTTTAAGTTTAATATTTAATATTTTGAAAAGAGACTGGTTAAAGAAAATTTCTACTCAAATATACTGTAAATCGCATGTAAGGAAGTGATTAAAGTCATCAATTACTCTGGTAATACTTCAATATTTCCACCCTAAAAATGGTAAGAAATAAATCTATATTACAATTAGATTAATGACATATCATTTCCAGGTGATTTATAATTTGCGTATGACAAAAAATTTAGTTTTTATATTTTCCCCATAAAAATAAATAAGTTCAAAAAGGACACTTGAGGAGACAATACATCAGTGCAATAGGCCCAAAATCTGTTGGAAAATAAATCTCTGAACATCTGAGTTCTGATAATTTTCCATATTATTATTCACATGAGCATTAAGTTTAATCAGTTTAATTACAATTAACAACTTCCGTTGTTAATGTGGGACAATAATTGGGGCTGTTAAATACAGTCATGCCAAGTCAGTTGACTTTGTGAAATACAAAGATGCCATTCCAAAGCTGAAATTAACATCCTCTTTTGATGCTAGCCAATATCAGTATTTTGTAACAGTGCTGACAGTGGCCACTGCCTTGATTTATGTAGAACATCCAATTAAGTCAAGCCTCTCTAAGGTCAGACCATTTAATTTTCTAAAAGGGGAGGTTAAAATACTTGAAAACAATGGTCTTGCTCTAATTTGAAGTCTAAATTTAAAAAAAATTAAAATCCCTATTCCATTCCTTATTTTATTTGAAACAAGCTTATCTTGTAATGAAAGCAAGCTCAGAAAAACATTCCAGCCCAAAATATTAAATGGCCAGTCCTTTACAGTACACAAACTTTTAGTTTCAAGTTGTGTATATTCAGCCTCGTGACTTGTCGATTCATTCAGATGTTACCAATGGCTATTTCTGCAAGACAAAATTATGCCTAGTATGTATATCAGCACTGTAATTTACACAAAAATCATACATTTTCTTTGCCCAAAATTTCTTCACAAAAGAGACCATTTGGATCACCATGGCTATTTCTGATTCAATTGACTGTAGGATTGCCTTAGGGTACAAATTAAAAAGAAATAGATTGATCAATTGTATTATCTCAGTCAATCCTTGTTTTGTAAATATCCACGGTAGTCCTAATGCACCCATCAACATACATTTGAGGTATCAGCCGTACAATCAACCTCCAAGTTTCAAATGTAGCTGACTGCATTTACTGTCATTATTGCTTAAGGACTAAGCATGTGGTTCACACTGAGGTGATCATTTAGAATTTAAATGTCCATATCTCAGAGGATTCCTCTTCCCATGTAACAATAGGATAAATTTATACTGTTCAAAAGATGTGCCTCTTGTCAAGTCAGTACACAAGTCTGTTCAGATCGAAAAGAGTAAAGGCAAAGGTCTCCTTATATTAAAATATGAGTTGTGAGTTTTTACATGTAGAACAAAAAAATATTTACGATTTAAGTTTTTTAAAAAATATATAGCACTTTGATGCAAAGCACTTTACAATAGTTAGCTAATGCTACAATCAATTTTAGGAATCATTAAGTGGTCCGCAGAGATCCTCAGCAACGTTCATGCAGTCAGCAAAAAATGAAAAAGACCTGAGAACCATTGAGGTCAAGTACAAATAGTGGATGAACAATGACAGAAATGTAAAGAAGCAAAATCTTCAGAGAAAACATGGCTGCATTTATTTCGAAACTAATGTACTGGGAGGAAAAAAAAACAGGTGCAAACAGACAAAATAAATATTGGAGGGAAATGGTTAACTGAGCATTAGGAATTCAAGTCCCAAATGGACATGATTCTTATAGGGACAAATTTTAAAAAAATAATAGAAAACCATGCTGTAGCGGATTTTGTTTGAATTTCTTGATTAAGCAAGAAACAGGCAAGGATATTTGTAACCCTTTTTTCTGTTTCTAAATGACCCCCATTTTCACCTTGTAGGAGCTACTGGGCCCCACTTCTTTCATTTCTGAAATGAACACTGGTCATACAACAAAAATGAATAGCCAGTAGAAGTCATGGTCATTCACTAACATGTTCTGAAATGTTATGGACTGTCCCGATTTTTCAACAAGCTTTAGGGCAATTGTCCTACTCCAAGTATGAACCATCTGAAACACCGATTTATGTTCACAAGTGTACACCTGCCACATCACAGTAAGTGTGCATTCAAGCTGGTCAAGTAATCTCATGAATGAAATGAAGATTACATACTGTAATTTTGTATCATTTCTTGAATCATGATTGATTATGCAAGTTTACATTTTAAGATGGTCATTTTAAACTGGGGCACCTAGTTTAAATAAATACCTCATTAAATGTTCATTAGTAATCTAGACCCAACTAATGTCAATTAATGCCCTTTAAGGTCAATATTCACTCAGAAAACATAATCTCTCTCTGTTTTTGGGCTTCAAAAATTTTGCTTTTGCAATGCAAGAAACATGTTTACATCTTGTGAAATTTAGATGACCTCATGATCTCCATAAGACTTCACCAATGAAAAATTCCATTCATGTGACATTATGGCGGACCTGCCAACACTTACGAGACTGTCTCACTAAGGCAGTTGATTTTTTCCCCCACAAGTCTGACCAGTTTTCAGTAAGGTGTAACAAAATAAAATATCATAAACTTATACTGTAAAGCTAGAAAACATATTTAGAAGTCTGATATTCGAAACAAGCAGCGATGGCAAACATGTCAACTGAAAATGTTGTAAAGTACAAGTAGCCCTTATTTACAACTCTTACAGTCCCACAAACTTCGATTCCAAACCCTATGCAGCTCAATGGTTTGTTGCTATCTCTCAACCTGACGCAATTCTTGGAATTGTTTTCCATTTCATATGATGACAGCAATCATATCTCCCGCCATGAGACATACTCAAATTGGCATGTGATGTCCAATAATGTAATTCTGTCCCCTTCCTGCTTTTATTCAAAAGAATCTGGATATTTCTTTTATTCTTCTGTGCTGATTATTAACACTTTTAAGAGGCTTATTTTCCCTTTCGTCTTCAACAGGCATCGCTTGCTGGATGCCATTTTAAAAAAATTCTAATCAACAGTTTGATCATGCAGAGGCATTGCATAAAAAAAATATGTGCAGTTTAAAGTGTCTGAGATATTGCTGTAAAGTTAGTCTGGTTCCGTGACTAATTCCACTAATTCTAATATGAAACCCATATCCAAACCAAACACGAATGAACCAAATATCCAGATTTTTCAGCAACGATAGTTTTTCCATATGTTTTGCTTTTATGCCGCAAGTCTGTATTTTAAGGGTCATTTTCCTAAGAGTTATGGCAAAACCATAAGGGCTGGCATGTCTGCTATGGCAACATTTGTATCACAAGGATGCTATGCTAAGCTGGCCTCACTATTGGTGCTGGCTTTGTTTCCAGTGGTATAAGCATTATGTTGGCAGTCTACATGCACTGGCTGTCTCAATATAGAATGTGTACAACAGACTCTAACCTTACACAGCTAACTGACCTTTTTTAAGGAATAAATTATGCAAATGAGTAACCCCAAAGTAACCATCACATTCTGTCTTTGGGGACTAAATCATGCATGCAGGCTGTATTGGAAGGTTTGATTGCTAGACTTTGTATAGAATAAGGTCAAGTTCAAGAAGTAATATTCTAATGTGCACGTTTCGAAATACTGGTTTGATTTACGTGTTAATTTACACAGCTCTGTTAATTGACCCAGAGATGCTACCAGGATTTTATAATGGTGGATTTCCCCCTTGTAACAAAAGTAATGGGGGAGTAGAACAGAACTGAGGATGAAGAGGAAACAGCCAGTTAAATATTTACATAATTCTTCAACATCCGACTTTCTTCCTGCTCCATCCTGTACGACCCATATTGAAATAAAAATCTTTAAAACATGTTGCTTCTAGTCATATAAGGATTGATCTGTTGATTGTTTCTGAGCTTAATCTGTTCCTGATATGTCTGCTGTCTGAAGGGGCAATTACACAGCTAGCTTAGCCAGCTGGAACAAGTTTGAAAACTCTTCTTTATGGTTGTTCTGTACAATTTTCCACGGCTCACAGGTATCGTCTTTTGGACAATTCTGCTCCAAAACAAGATTTTTCCCACCAACATAAACATTACCACAGTTTACTTTCTTTAATTAGCACTCTACTGACTACTATGCCTGATTTACATTTCCATAATGCTGTATTAGGATTTCAAGTTCACTTATGCCAGAGTCTACTTGTTCAAACAGGCGTGTTGTGATCAAATAAATATCTGTACTTCTTAATTTCATTTTTAGATTCTTCAGAACCTTTATGCTAGGGCCATCTGGTTTTGTAACATGATCCCACAGGCTAAACTGTTCAAAGTGCACTTTACTATTAAATGGTCGGTATTTTAATTTGGCTTGTCTGCCTGCCTTTTCTACATTTAATTTCGAAATACTGCTTAAACGAGGGGTTGGAGTTATGCCATTTGTATTTGTCCATCAAGCATTTACATCAGAATTGTATTTAAAACTATTTTTGGGTTCAAAATCACTTACTGGTATCTCAATTAACACTTTCCCAGCTCCAATAATGAGATATACTTCCCAACTTTAAAAATAAATGGTGTTCATCACTATGATCAGCCAGTATTTGCCGAACGAAACCATCATCAAAAGCTGAACCACTCTGGGAATCAGCCATTTTGGGTCTTCTAGATAGCCCACATAAACACATATTTGAAGAACTTCTTTGATGCAAGGTTCAAACTATGACAGAATGCATGTTGCATGGCCCAATGTGCCATTCAAATTTATTTCAACAACCATTCATGTCAAGGTGAAGAAACCATATGTGTAAACAGTTAAGAAATACACATTGCAACAAGTGCTACAATATTTGTACCATTTCTACAAGAACTTTAAGGGTGAAAAGCTGAATAAAAGTACTATACTGCACTGAGTACATTTTCGTCTGTATGACGGACTTAAAATTAATTTGCAAGAGTTCTCAGGCAGCACTGCCTTCCAAGTGCAAATTCATATAAATTTTGCACGAATCACATGATTACGTGCCCCAGGAGCAAAAACGCGATTAAAGAATGTACAACTAAATACATGTTTGTACCAATTTAGCCACCTCCCCTGGAGGTAAATGCTATGAAACCCACTTAAAATTGGCACCCATGACCTAGAAAGAAATAATGATTGAAATTCAGTTATACCGTATATGACCTGTGCAGATGCCAATGCTTGTAAAAAAAGGGGGGGGGGCAGTACAATAACTTACCTCTGCTTCATCGAGGAGAGCTAAAAAATATCTGTGGTTCCAGTAACAAGGTGAACAAAAATGGGGTTGAAAGATCAACACTAACTTTTTGTTTTAATTACTTTTTCATCCAGCTCATATTAGTCCAGTTCAAATTTTCTGATTTAAAGTTACTGGTTCAGACATGAAAAATGGTACAGTCAGTACTGGCTTTTACTTTTATGTGTACTTAATAAAATGTGTTAGGGACAGGGTCTTTAAACATTAAAGATTATACATGGCAGCCAGTATAAATGGTGGAGGAAGAACCTGGGAAAATCCCAGAAAGAACCACCGACCTACGAGAAGCTACTTGCAAGCTTTCTCACATACCCACATTGGCTGAATCTGAGACTCGAACCCACGCAGACAGGTGAGATGGCAATGATTTGTAACAGTGAGCGCTTTAGACCACTTGGCCACCCTTAAAATAAGGTAGGAGCGGTCACCACAGCCACAGATTTTTCCTTGGCCCTGGTGCTATGAAACCCACTCCAAACTGCTGCCCAGGACCTTGGAAGAGTGGCTGATATTTAGTGAGAGTGCACATATCTATATGCTATTATCTGCAAGGATGATGACATTGATACAAGGGATACTACAACTGCTCTACTAGATGTGAGCTATAATGTATAGTGTCCCACAAAAAAATCCTACAGATCAAGGCATGCACTCATGAAAGGGCAAACTGAGTTCCAACAATAGAAATCCTGTCCAGAAAAGAAAAGATAAAAAGAAAGTTTTACAATACCTGCTGCTGAATCAATGTCCTCAGAATCTGAATCATTCTGAAATGAAAAGATTCTTCAGGAATTTAAGAAAAGCGCTTGATATTTATTAAAAAGACTACTGCAAAGTGCATGATACACTGAACTTGACCTTTTCCGTTAATCTCTGACCTATGGACTAAAGTATTGCATGATAATATGTGGTGCTGAATAAAATTCATCACAACACCAATAAGATTTAAAAAATTTGCTAAACAGGATAAGAAAATAAGCCAATGGCTTCTATTACCCTTGAACTAATAGAATCTAGGTTGGGGTTTACACCAAGATAAGGAAATCTCAGTCAAGGGGTTTATTATTCAAGGCTATGCTGAGTGGGGAGACGGATAACGTAACCCTGCAACTGGGATTTCCTTGTCCTGGTACAAACAGAGACATCATTTTTCTCACCCAATTTTTTCCAATTAAAATAACCCTGCATTTTTGCAGTATAGTTAGCAGATTCTACACATATAGTATTAATGAGCTTCTATTATTGCCTCTCACTTTACATAAATGCCATCAGGTCTTATGCTACTTTATGAAAATCTGAATAAGTAGAATCTAGCTATATTTGCCACTCTTAGAAAAGAATAATAAATCAAGATAAAATTTACATTTGTTGTGTTGGAAGTATTGCATAATAAGTGGCTTGAAGTAAAGTGCTAATGTTTATATAAAAACCTCCAATTCATACGAACATGTTAATAAGGGCAATGGGGTGACCTCTTGACCCTAAGTATACAAGTTCTATGCATAAGAAAACAGAAACATAAAAACATTTGATATTATTTCTGTGTTATCACACTTAATTGATGAATGAATGTTATATGAAAATAACAACAGGTGCTTAATATCTTTTATACAGTTACCGTTTAACTGTCATCTGTTCTAATTTGGAAAATGTTCTATGGTGGGCAGTAGTACGATACCATAAATTGCTTTAAGAATGAATTTATTTTTTCTCTATCTGTTGCTGCTTTTGTTAGATCTTATAACAACTCCATCAGCCACAGCAGAAAACATCAAAGGCTTCTTCTTTTAAAAAGTAGTTCCTAGCGTGTGGACACATGACTTTGACAACAGAAAAGTAAGGTTAGCAAAGCAGCTTGATTTCTCCGTTGCTTGGGTGAGAATAAGTGAGATGCTCTCAACTGCAGATATGCAAGAGGCTGGATTTTTATTAAAATATTTCCATTGGTGTAAAAACTACACCCATACATGACCAGAAGTCACTGATTTGAACTTTGCTCTGAAAAAAGTATAAATAGGTAACAAGTGTCCCTTGATGAGACATGCTCTACTGGGTGTAAAGAAAGAAATTCAAGATTAAACCAATTCTTCCTTTTAACTGCAGCGTGTTGAAAACATCTGTGATATTCCTCAGCAATAAAACTGTTAAATCAGCTGCATTTGTGTACCTACCAACTGTCAGACCGACAATATTTCATTTACTACTAAACAAACATTGCAAGTCTTTTGAAGAAAATCTTGTATCAGTATAACCATCCATTCAAAAGTACAGACAGCAAAATCATGAAAGCCTTACTGGATGTATGATTGAAATTATTTTCATTTTGGACCAACTAGATATGGTAAAAGTCTAATAGTGAAAACCCCATGTTCATATAGCTATCTATTTGGTGGGAGAAGAGATAATGTTTTCTGGAAGCCACCATGCTGGCCAAATTAAAACTCAATCTGCATTATTTTCATTTAGCAACAACTTGACATCAGAAGTCTTTCAGTAAAAACCCCATATTGATATAACCATATTCAGGAGCAGTGATAACAAGATTTTCAAGGTGTCTTCATTGGTGGCCATATTGGACATCAAACTGGCCCAATTTTCATTTAGAACCAACCAGACATCACAAGAAGTCTTCTGCTTAAAATCCCATGTCAATATGACTTTCTGCTCAGGAGGAGTAGAAATAATATTTTCAATATGGTAGCAATGGTGGCCATACTGGAAGTCTGATCAGCACAATTTTCATTCAGGAGCAACTATACATCAAAATAAGCCTTTCTGTGAAAACCACATGTTGATATGACCCTCGACTCAGGATTAGTAATAACAAAAACTTCCATGATGGCCATACTGGACCAGCACCATTTTATTTAGGACCAACCAGACATTATAATAAGTTTTTTGTGTGAAAACCCCATGCTGACATGACCAGCCAAGCAAGCGGGGTAAGCAACAAGATGTTCAAGACGGCTGCTATTGCAGCCATACCGGATGTCAGAATGGTACTGTTTTCATTTAGGGCAGTTTCCCACAGTGTGGTACTTTTTTTTTTGGGTTTCAGGGGTACAGGGCAGAAAATAAATCACTAAACTTCACAGACAAGAAACCACTATGGCACTGGAAGAAGGGGTATGCTGATATGGCCGATGTCCTAAAAGGGGTATGCGAATGATATAAGTATGGGAAACACCGATTTAGGACAATGCAGACATCAGATGAGATAAATCTCTGCAAAGTTTCATGGCAATCCTCAAGTAGTCTAGGAAAAGTATCAAAATGAAACTATGCTAATAGGCAGATGCATGAAAGATGAAAGACCAGCCCATAAACTCATCTGGTCTTTAACCATTAAAGCAAAAAATTTGGGAACAATTTCAATTTACATGGTATTTTGCTTGAAATTCATTCACAAATGGTTCAAATGTTACAATTAATTTTCCATATGCATCAACTGTTACATACTTATTAGATTTTAAGTTTAAATTACAACTTTTTGATACTGGTTCTAAGGTGATTTCATAACAATAATTCTTTCTGGAAAAAAAAAGCGAGCTGTCACATGCAGTGTTTTATCGACCCATGCGTCATATGTCAAAGAAACAGACTTTTCTGATTTGACGCAAAAAAATTGTCGTCGGTACGTAAAATGACGCACCCCAATGTTATGTTTTACTGATTAACACAAAATAAAACTTTGGCCTAACTACTTTAATGGCTAGGTTACAACTCTCATAAACAGGGAAACCATGCACACATCAGTTTCTTATGCTAATGTTATCATAAGGCACAAGGGTTACAACCGACTGTGGAGCCTGGAGCTGACCTTATGTGACCTGTAACTGTCAGATCATTTGTAGCCACAGGATGTTAGAACCATATATTACTACACCCAAGAAAGAGGCAGAAAATAAAACACGTAATTTTAAAGTGATTATCACGAGAAACTATTATTTTATGCTCACCCTTGTCATGCAACGAGCAACAATTTCCATTCACTCAATTGTATGTCTTGCATTGTTCTAAGATACGGTCAGCGTTCAAATGAAAATGGCGTGTAAGGTGCAAAAAATTAAATAGATCCGAAACAAACGAAATTATCTTTCGGATTGTGTTTACGACCAACCGATGATAACAGTAATGTTATCAAACCAGTGGAGCTGTCATCATCCAAAGATGAGGTAACAGTTACTCGTAAGATAAAATGTAATTTTGTGCAGCAGTGGTTGAAAACATACAGCTGGCTACATTTTCAAAAAGAAGTTAAGTCGAGTGTAGAATGTGACAGTGAAGACACCTTTTTGTTTTGTCATATATGTACAGAGGCCAAAAAGAAAAACTCCATAACCAAATGTGCAAAAAAACAAGAACTTTCAGAACAGTACATTGAAAAGGCATGCTGGATTGCCAGAACACAAACTGCTGATTGAAGGTCCACAACACCAAGCAGATTTGAATGCAGTTTAACAAAAACATTCTTCCAAACAAGACATAGCAGTGAAAGTGCTACTTAAGTGTGTACACTGGCTGAGTGTATTAGACATCCCTTTTTTAAAATACAAATCTCTTCTTAATTTAATACACAACTTAACGGCTGAAGAAATTGATTCCATTGGCATTTTGAAGAATTCCGCCATTCAGTATGACTTGGCTACTACCTGTTCAGAGTTACCAGAGAGCCTAACAAATGTTGTTGAGGACAGTCTTATACATGACCTGCAAAATTCGCAATTTGTGACAGCATTGGAAGATGAAAACACTGACATAGCCAACAATAAACACCATGTCATATATGCTCAGATTATTTCTATGACATGAAACCATCAACAAGATTTTTAACAAATATAGAATGCTAGATGCTCCTGGCAAAAGAATTGCAGATTCCATACTACAGGAATTTCAGAAGAGGGGAATTGAACCAGAAAAGATTATGAGGTTGGGATCTGATGGGGCATCAATGATGACAGGGAAAAATAACAATAAGTTAGAACTCCAATCTTATATTTTATTCCATTTTCATTATTATAAGAAATGCGAAGGTGCAGCCAATAATCAAATTTTTAATCATGTGATTCAATTTATTTTATATGGTTCTTCAAAATTAAATAAAACATTTCAGTAAAAATGTAATTTATAATTATTATTAATGATTATGAATCTAGTCTGTACAAAACATTTTTCAGGCTGTGCGGCAATAATGATGCATAAAAACCCTTATATGTACAATGTCCATTGTGCGACTCACAAATTAGCATTGTGCACTTAAAAGGCAGCAGAACACATCCCTCAACTGAAGCAGCATCAACAAATACTGACTGATCTATTTTATTATTTTAAGGTGGGTTTATATTTCAATTATATAAACTAGAATTTTTTTATTTGAAAATTACTGATGATTCAGAATGTAAATTATTTTTATCATTGGCTATTGTAGAGGTGTTTGTAATCATACTAATGTATGATAAATAATCTTGTGTTAAAATGGAAATAATGAAATATTAAATAATTTAAAGTATGTATCAATCCTAATAATTTAATTGTAATTTTAAAGTTTAATAATAATTTATAAATTGTAAATACAATTTTTAATTTTAGGGCGAAGAGAGCAGGAAGACTTCAGCAGATACAGGAGATAGTTGAGGATCCAATGCTGACTATCAAAGAGATACAATCCGTAAGGTGGCTGTCATATTTTAAAGCCCTCACCACAGTTTTTAGAACATTGGACAATCTCGTGACATATTTAGCAGAATGCCCTCTTAGTGATCCCAAGGCATCTGGACTAAGGAAAAAGGTAAGCCAAATTGTTCATTTCCATCTTAACACAAGAATATTTGTCATTCAAACCACAATACAATAGGTGATGTTGTTGTTGTTGTGGGGCTTAACGCCATTTTTCAGCACACGATAGGCTATACATGGCGGCCAGTATTAATGGTGGAGGAAGAAACCGGGAAATTCCCAGAAAGAACCACCGACCCACGAGAAGCTACTGGCAAGCTTTCTCACATATCCACATTTGCCGAATCCTAGACTCGAACCCACGCAGACAGAGGTGAGATGGCAGTGATCCATAACGGAGAGCGCTTTAGACCACTCAGGGCCCCTACAATAGGTGATGATTAAAACAACTGAATGTACATATTCGTTAAAAACACTCATCAAAACAAATAAATATGAAGGTCTTTTTAAATGTAAATTCATTGAATGTTCTACAAAATGCATGACTTGAAAGACTGTTCACCTTTTTTATGTTACTTATTTCTCATTCTATGCAGATTGCTACTGATACCCAGTTAGTTATCCATATTATTTTTACCAGTCCACAACCATTCAGTAGTTAAGTCCTACATTTGAGCAGTTGCACACAAGTATAATATTTGTTATCTTATAATTTATAGGTCAAGTTGGCCTTGTGTGTTAAAGACATGGAGAACCTGAAGACCCTGGATACACCACACCTGAAAAAACTCATAGAAGATCTTTCAGACGGTGGCACTTTCAAACAGGAGCATTACATCACAACAAGCAATTTCAAGATACAGAAGATGGCAGATGAATTTGCTGATTCTTTCATTGCAAATATAAAATCAAGGTAATTCTTTTGCTTGGTTTTGTCAAGGAGTATAATTAATTTATCAGAGCTTTTATTATCCTTACAGTCAAAACATCAGAGGGATGAATAAGCCAAATATTTAGAGTTTCATTTAAAACCTTTATGCTCAGTAGTGAGTATATTGTTTGTTTCTTACCATAACCAATATTTAAATTTGTTTGCAACTTCTCATTTTTTTAACTTGAACTTCTAATGATGACATACTAACAACCTTCAGTGTCCTGTCCATGAGACCTCTGTCCTTCTTAGATAAAAATCAACTGGAGGAGTATGGTCAGGATGAAATTCAGACACTCTGCAACTTGTATGATACAGGCCAAACCATTACTTGGAAGGAGGATGGGGAAGATCAGCAGAAAGTATCAGAGCCCTTGATTGACCCTATCAAACTGTAGATGAGTGGCATACGGTCAAGCATGTGGTAAAGGCAGAACAATATCCACATGACCAAATGTGGAAACTCCACTACCTTATTAACAAATATCACAAGGGTGAATTCCCTAATCTGTTTATCTTGGCCAAACTTGCCCTCACTTGCAGTGTGCACACTGCAGGATGTGAAAGAGGATTCTCTGTCCAGAACAGGATCTTAACCACCTTTAGGAACAGGCTTGGGATTAAGTTGTTGTTGTCATAGGGTTTAACGCCATTTTGCAGCACAAGATAGGCTATACATGGCGGCCAGTATTAATGGTGGAGGAAGAACCCGGGAGAACCCGGAAAGAACCACCGACCCACGAGAAGCTACCGGCAAGCTTTCTCACATAACCACATTGGCCGAGCCCGAGACTCGAACCCACGCAGACAGAGGTGAGATGGCAGTGATCCGTAACGGTGAGCGCTTTAGACCACTCGGCCACTCGGGGCCCCGGCTTGGGATTAAGAAACAGATAAATCTGATGCTTATCAAGATTGATGGGGAAGACAGAAGTACCTTAAAAATTCTGAGGAAGCTTTGAAGAAATGGAAGAAAACAAAAGAAAGAAGAGTCAATGAACTTAAAAAACATGAAATGATTTGTTAAATTGTGAACAGTTTACCGAGTCAGAGTTACATTTCAGAAGACTTCCTCAGTGAAAACATGGCATGATGTGTGGGACAAGCTCTTCTCTGCCTGCTAGTCAGATTAATAAATTCTAGTCACTACTACCCATGTACTGTTTTCTTGTATAAAAATATTTAGAAAACACGCCTTACTGGCTTTAGTCACATTATGTAACTAATATTTTTGTTGTGTATTTAAATAGTATAATAATTTTTTAAAAAGACTGATCATTGGCTTGAGTAAGACTCGTAGGTTTTTATTCTGACTTGCTGTTTTTTGCCTTGACGAGTCAAATCACTTACATGAAGCCATTTGTAGATAAAACACTGCATATGCAATCAATGAGTAAAATTATCTGTTAAAGACAATTAGATAGCTGAGATGTTACATGTACCTACTGTCCTCAGTCACAGGAGTGATATAACACAAATGGGTTTGACATCTTGTTTATACTAAAGTGTCTCTCAAAGGACTTATCTTTTTCATTTGGCTTATAGGATCAATCTCTCTAGCTAGTAAAAAAATATTTTCAAAATGGCCACCATGGTGGCCATATTGGAGGTCCAATTGGCCCCATCTGAATTTAGGACCATAAATACATCACAGGAAGTCATCTGGTGAAATCCACATGTATCTGTATATATTACATGTAGAAGTAGTTGAGATAACAAGATTTTCAAAATGGTAGTATACTGGTCATTAGATTGGCAGCATTTTCAATGACTAATCTTAAGAAAACTTCTGATGAAAATCCCATTTTGATTGACTTTGCATTCATGAGGAGCAGTGATAAGATGGCTGCCATGGTGGTGATATTGGATATCAGGATGGCACTATTTTTATTCAGGACAATATAATCATAGTAAGTCTTGTAGTGAATACCTCATTTTTTGACATCATTTATTCTGCAGTAGCGATAACAAGATTGTCGCGATCATGGTGTACGTGTTCAAAGTTGGCTGTGTCATAAATAAAAATATACAGTAATATTTGTGTCGAGATGTTTACTGCACATGAACTTTTTCTACACAGAATCTGCATTCAGTAACCAAGTTGGTAAATGGTGTAATGTGAATCAGAATTGGATGTTACAGCTTATTATGCAGTTGCACACTTGCAAACATGCTAGTTTCTATCACTCCATCTTTGGTAGCCAAGATTCCAATATAACCATATCTACACCTTGGCAGATTGAACAGATATTTCAGTATTTTGTTCTGGTGACACCCATTGGATTTCATGAGTTGCCTCCCTTAGTATGTAATGCCACTAACCAAAAGCATGTAACTGGTGCATCAGCTGAAAATGGAGGAGGCAACTGACCTAAAAAGGATACTTTGTAAATTTAACATCAAAATTACAACTACATACCAGAGGGAAGCCATTACAGGTGTATTTGAGTGAAAGGTATTTGTACAGACCAGCAGTAGAAGATTACTTATTTATCAGTCTATTCAGGTTGTGTGCTCCCCTTGTCTCGATCATGTAGGAACAGTGTTCAAATTTAAACAAATTAATTTTCATTGGATGCAGCGGCAGAGACACATCTGCTCGATACACCAAAGTGCAGATAGGGTTATCATATCGAAACCTTGGCTAGCGAAGATGCTGTTACTCTTGCAATTTTGGGTCAAAAGTTAGACATACAAATTACTTACAGCAGCAAACAATTTAGTGGCTTCAGGTCCTTCAAATGTGATTTCCTGGAAAGAAAGAGAATCTGGTTATGATTCAAAACCACAGGCAGGTTACCAATCGGATTTTGATGCCAAAATTAAAAGATACAGGAATTTTTCCAATAAATATATGAAATTGATAGGAATTTGTAACAAAATAATACTGGAACTTCATATGAATTACAGCATATTTTTACACATTTTCTATCAGTTGTCAATATGAAATTGCATAGAACCAGAAAACTGCAACAGAACTTATGTTACTGTGTTCAATTTAATACATGTAAACACACACAGCTGGGAATTATCAAAGAATTTTATGGTTCCTTAATACTCTTTTAGGAATCTGATATAATCTCTTTCCCATTTATAATAATACTCTAAAAATCTGGATAAATTAGGTCTGTACACATGTTTTTGAATTAGTGTAGGGGGCGCTGTTGTAGGGTTTAACGCCATTTTTTCAGCACACAAAAGGCTATACATGGTGGCCAGTATTAATGGTGGAGGAAGAACCCAGGAAAGACCCACCGACCCATGAGAAGCTACTGGAAAGCTTTCTCACATACCCACATTGGCCGAATCGGAGACTCAAACCCAGCCAGAGGTGAGATGGCAGTGATCCATAACGGAGAGCGCTTTAGACCACTCGGGGCCCCAGTGGAGGGGCGTATAGACATAATTATTTTGTGCACATGCAAACCGACAGTAAAATGGACCAAACAGAACTAAGTGTAAAGTGTAAATATTTATCGTAACGAAAAGCATGCTAATAACAACTTATTCAAAGGAAACAAAGTAAATGGGAAATAGCATTATTGGAATAAATTACATATAAAGCTTCATACATCATTTACTTAGGAAGAAATATTGACCCAGCTTTAGCATAATGCACCTACAGATCAGGGTCTATGTTGTTTGTTCTAATGATTACTCCTAACAAACTGCACAGACCCAGATCTGCCGGTGCATTATCCAATGGCAGATCTGGGCCTGTGCAGTTTGCAGTTGGTCTCTTATAAATGAATATATATAGTTTTCAGAATATACAAAATTTTGTATTTCTAAAAATGTCAGCCAATAATTATAATGCATGTTTACTAAAGCAGCTTACACCTGGCAAAGTGAAATTGTCCACAACTGACTTATTATTATCACATGTCACTTCCAAAATGTAGCATAATTACCATGAACATAATATATTCCCACCCATGTTTAATATGCCTTTACGCAGATAAATGAAATTTTGCGTAGAAACCCTTTTTCTCTTCATTCAGTTACCTTGACCTTGAACCAGTTTACCCCCAAATCAATAGACTTTTTTCTTACCCTAAGTGCAAGCTATCCACAAAGCACTGAGTCGAGTTTGTGATGCAATACTAATGTCAATGTGCAGGAACAAAATTCTTTCAATGACCTTGACCTTTGGGCCACCAAGTCAGTAGCCTTCTTCATTACCCCAAGTGACTGCCATCCTCAGAGTTTGGCTGAGGTATAAAATTTAGAACTAATATTGTACATAAACCTTTTCTTTTTCAACAATTTGGCCTTGCCCTTTGAACCCTTGGCTCCAAAATCAATAGAGTCTTTCCTCATACCAAGTGCAAGCCAGCCATAAAGTTTGGAAACCACTGATTATAGAAAACTCAAAGTTAATGTACGGAAACCATTTATCTTGTTTTAGTCAGAATGACCTTTTTACTTGACCACACCCTGAAATCAACTGGGTTCAAACTTATCTCAAGTACAAGGTATCTACAAAGTTTACTAACTGTTGATTGTAGAGTAGTTATTGTGCAATAGCCATTTTCCTTCCTTCAGTCAGTGACCTTGACCTTTGAACTTTTGAGCCAAATAGGCATAAGGTTCTTCTTTACCTGAAGTACAAGCCATTTACTACATCAGATTACTGTAGAAGGTATATAGTTAAGTTATTGTGTACAAAACAAATTTTACCACCGATGGATGGACATCATGATATATTCCACCTCACAACTGTGTATACAAAAATGAAATCAGCTTCATTAATTAGATAATGAATATGGAAGATGCTCTGTGCCCATGAAATCTTTAGCTCTTAAAGACCTTATATCTGATAATAGCAGAAATCACTAGCATGTATCTGTCTCAGCTATAGTCTGCAAATGTGTTTCATTTTTATCTCAGTTGACTTCTTTTTTACCCAACATGTAAGCCATCAACAAATTTTGGTGAAGGTACATGGCTGACAACTGAAAATTTTGTGCAGAAACACTTTCAGCCATAATGACCTTGATCCTTGACCTTTAACCCCCAAATCTATTGACTTCTACCTTACTCCAAGTGCAAGACATCCACAATAATTAATCAAGGTCTGTGATGTCAACTTAAAGTTATTCTGCAGGAACCATTCTTTTTCCTTTTAGTCTCACTGACCCTGACCTTTGATCCAAAAATTGGAGAACTAATCCTAAGCCATCTAAAGAATTTGATTCATTTGGTTCCACAAGCGAGATTGTCTTTAAAATGGATTTTACTGGACAAGGTTGTCACATACAAGCAATTAGCCCATGTGCTTCATTTATTCAGTATGACATGAAATGCAGAGTCTGATCTTGTGAAAGACAATGCAGCTTACATGGGCCAGATGTGAAATTCATCCTTATAAAACTACTTGTAAAAGGTGCATTTTTAGCCACTTTCTTTATCAGGTATTAAATTAAATTTCCAAAAATTGTTATAATCATCTTGAGCATGAAAATGACAGTCTAGTCAGCATTCTAACCTCCTCACTATCATCTACTGCTTCCATCATTGTTTTCTTCTTGGCTGGTGGCTCAGATCTGGGACCTTTGTTAACAAATTTAGACCCTTTCTGGGGCTGTGGAGTTAGAGCTCCCTTGCCCTGCTGGAGCTGTGCTTTCTGAAAAACAAAACTCCTCTAATTACATAACTGCCAACCCTCCAGGCTCGCAGTTAGTGAAAACAGGGATAAATATTAGTGAATTTAACATGAATTTGTGAAGCGATCTTCGATTCTGGGAATATTTGTCTTAACCAATGTTTAGCATGGGATCCAGCTGATAAAGGCAGATTGTGTTCAACAAGAAAACTCACAATGTTTCAGCGCTGGTAGCTTGCAGGTCTTCTGTCGATGGCTTAAAATATTCCAGAGCTGAAATCTGCCGGAGTTTTTAATTTTCCCAACCTCTTTGTGCTTTTTGCTACCAATGTACTTCCTCACATCATCTCTGCCACCATGCCCAATGCTAAAATTTGTCGCTCACTGTGTGCAAAAAGCATGATGTATATCGGTGTTTGATGGCTGAATGCATGGCCAATTTTGGGTATATTCCAAACTAAACTTCACTTTTGTACAATACATTTCTCTTTCCTTGGTGGTGAAGACATTTTCAATATTGATGCCAAATGGTAATTCAAATCAGTGTTGATGGCACATGCGCAGAGTAAAATTCTGGTTAGGGCCCAGTTTCTCTCAAAAGCATTTGTAAAATTACTCTTATACATACAGATTAAAATACACTAAAATGCTTGCTACCGGGACAACTGTATCAATCGGCTATAGTTCTACCAATATTGCGACCAGCAATACCAGACCGTTTTGGCAACTGCGGATATCATGACTAGCACTTAACGGGATATTGGTTATTTAATTAAAGATTTAAAATAATTGAGAATTGGGGAATTCGATATTTTTTTTGCATGCGGCGTGAATCTGTAAATTGCTGAAAAAGTCGTGAAATTCACACCAAAATTGTGACGGTTGGCAGCTATGTAGTTAGATTTCATAAAAAAATATAACAGGTCAAACAACAGTTAAAAAAATATAGAATTTCTTCATATTCAGATCATATGCTGCATTCCTTCTCAATAATACTGGTAGAACAGTGACTATTTGTTTTTTGTTTTAAAACATCAATAGCTACATCATGCAGAGGAAATGGCAGCTAAGTGCCCTTCCCAAGGATGCATGGAGGTAGCTGACCCAGCCTGGCATTGGTGGATATCAAACCAACAACAATTTGATCATGAGCCCAATGCTAACAAGTATGCTACCTTGGCTCAAAGGTTCAGACCAGCGCATTTTCTGAGCAACTGGACATTGGTCACAGTCTAGTTGGTGAAATGCAGTTCTTACTGCTTTGAGTTCATCCTAATGATTATAAATGTTGAATCAGAAAACTTTTGTTTGATTTTAGCAGGATCAGTGAAATTTAGGCAGATCCTTTATTAAAAATAGATAAATGATGTTGCAGATTAAGCTCAATTCAACATAAGACTACATTGTTTCTATTGGGCAATCAACAGATGTGTTGCCAACTTGGTACAACTGTCATTATGCTTTGCCATTTCTTTAAATACTCTAAAAACAAGACAAAAGAGGTAAGAAAGCTTATCTCCTGGACTTGTAACAAGACCTAAAATTGAAGGACTGCCCCAGTGTCGGTACTACAGACATTAGATCAGTCCCTAACAGTTTGATTTGTGTTGCAGACAACTAATGAACAAAATACATAAGCTTAAACTTGAATTAAGCAAGGCAAATACTAGCAACAACAACAAACTTTTATTATCATTTTCCAAGACTTATTTTGGAAACCTAATTAAACAGAACCTCACCAGAAATACCTGATAATAACATCCTACATATTTTTAAGGTAGTATGTCAGCTTATTGTCAGTCAACAATTTATTTTTAAAAGCAGAATTGAATAAAATACTGTTGTCTGGTAAAATTCTAAAGAATAGTTTTCTGAAAGTAAGATGTTATATAATTAATTTGAAAGGAAATCAGTTACTCATGGAAGGATGATGCTAATACTAAATCCAGAACTGAAAATGACATTCTGGTAAATTTCCCTTTTCTGTCACAACCTGTTGTATAGCCTTTCAAAGTTTTTTATATTAAATTTCAGGATGTCTTTAAGATATCATCACAAATGAAGCTAGTAGAATGCTGCACCAAACCCATTCCTGAAGCCATCAAGATACTGGACTTCAACTAGATTTGATGGCATGGAATTGAATGCCAGGTGGTAACTTATTAACTCTGGCAAGGTTCTCACTAGGATTTCAAAACTTACAGTTCAGAACTCCGAATATGGAAAATGTTGGAGTCCAAGATAAAAGAAATTAGAGTCCAGATACTAATATCTGGATTACCATGAATCATTGATCAGCTATAAAGTTTCACTGTGATGTAAGAATAAATTGTGTAACAAATACAAACAATACATTATCTGCATTCTTATGTAATACAATTAAAGAAAGAAATGCATAAACACTGATCAAATTAAACAAAACTAGGGTTTTGCAACCAAAGTTTGCTACCAAAGTTAAAATTGACCAGTCCTTCTCCAAATCTACGTCTAACATTCATTTGCAGCATTATTAACAATGATAACAGTTACAAATTAAGTTTTTTGTGATTTTGTTCTTCACAACTTTAAAAACACGTGACAAGTTAACATGAACATAAAAGTAATCTCACTGTGAATATTTTTTTAAAAAACCCTCAAGAAGCCAGAAACGTTTTAATGAAATGTGCCAGTAAATATTTGCCACACTTGTATGATTTGATTACATTATAATATACCATACACTAAATAAACAGGGTTTGAAATTATTTGTATTTTCACACTACAGTTTAACTTATCCAACTCCTTATCTTTGCATGTGAATATCCAGGTTGGCACTAGAATTTATTTTTGGTTACCACATTGGTCCCATTACAATTTATTGACATTTTTTATTAATTGGTTTCCCAGGTAAAAAAATATATGTTGTAAATTTTACCCTAATTAAACTTTAATCTTCACGCTTCATTTACTAGCATTTTTAACTTCTCCAATGACTGTCTTTTCAAATGAATTAATAAGTTAATGCTAAACCTCAAATGCATGGCCCACTAGAATACCAGACTGTACAATCTGTTTTCCCAGCAAAAACATCTAGCTGTCCAATTACATATCTGCAAGGCAATTCCAATATCAAAATTTCATTGCTTAATTATTCAAAATTAGCACATAATTTCTTGCTCAAATGAAAATGAGTGCCAAAAACTCTTATTTCGATCTGTCAATTTTGCCTTTGGGCAAACAAACTTTTTTAAAATCAGCTTTAATTTGAATTGGAGACAGTTTCTTTCCCAGCAAGAAAGCCTGGACGGAGGAGGTGATGATAAAAAGATCCCTCCTTATCAAGGGGTCAGTAAAGCCCACAAGATACAGACAGTATATAATGGGAAATGTCATCCCTACTGTAATTCCAGGGGCATGTACATAACAAATCCAGCCACGAGAAACTTTGGCCTGCCTTTATTAGGAAAGCTGCCAAAAGCTAGCCAAGACCATGGACTGCACCTGAACAATCAAAGCAGTGGACAGAAATTACATGCATCAATGACACTTCAAATTATTGAAGGGGAACTAGATATCATCAAAAATATTTTAAAGTGTGCAGCATTAAAAAACAGAAATGGCTGTGAGGATCAGCATGCATGACCCAATAATCTTAGTCAACTATTGAGAGTCATGATAAGATTTAGATTTCGATGGTTTTTAATCGGAGGACTGCAGGCAGATGCTTGCCAAATCAGAAACTCTGTTGTACATTGATGGCATGGGAAATAATTAATATGAACTCCTTTGAGAATAAAAACATGTTTGAATTTTGCAAGTGTTCTAGTGACTTTCTTTGGTATACACATTAGCCATATTAAAATGGTTCCAAATTAGTACCGATTCTTTCCTTTTAAACCACAATACTTTATTTCCGGCTCTTCCTCTCTTATATACACATTATTTCAGAGATCTTTATTGTATTTTTGAGACATTAAGTTTAGTGTAGTGGTGTCTGTGATTCAAAACAATGAGACGTACTTCATTCAGTGCAAGATAAAATCTTGAGTGTACACATGGTGAAGCAAATATGTTAGGTAAAATTAGGTAAAATCAACATTTTTCTGTCTAACAGTCACATATGTACCTTGACCTGTATTCATGTGATCTGGTAAATGTTCATAGTACTTTGTCCACCATGACAGATAATACAAGATTCTTGCAGGAATTCGTTTTTTCAAATAAATGCTTGCTATACCATATATGGATATTCTACGATATGTTATTCAGTGAATACCATATTTACTATGATCTGTTTAGTTTTCAAATACGGCAGCAATTTCCTTATATGGCACACAAAAAATAACAAGGCTGAAAACAGTAATCAGCTGAACTAATCTGGCACACATCCTAAAATAAAATATCGGATAAAGAAGTTAAACCATATTTTACACGTTTTTCTGCAATGATATGCTGCACTTCGGCATTAAATAAGTGAACTGTTTAATTTCTTTCAGCATAAGTAAATGGCCATGTTTTTAAGTTTTGTTGTCTTACATTTCAGCTGGCTGGAAACTGAAGGAAACCAGGAATGCCAAAATCAGGTTAAGTTGAAGTATCCCTCTTTAATGAAACAAAAAAAAATATGTTATCATTGAAGAAAGTGTTTAAATAGCTTTGCTTTGTCCGAGGTTCTTATCAACCTTTTAACCTATTTCAGTATTCCCAGTTTCCACTGCATTCCAGCCAACTGAAATGAAGGCCAACGGAACATGAAAACACGTCCATTTTCTTGTGTGGGAATTTGAATTTTTACTAAACAGACATTACAGTATGTAATGTCGGACAAAAGCTTTAATTTGTAGAAAAGCGCCAACAAGTTTGTGAGATATTCCTGAAAATCATTCCCATGTTAATCAATATCGGAACACACTAACAGCTCCGTTATTAAGATCTCGACACCCAAAAACAAATATCTGTGTCGAGGTCTTACATTGTTGGACTACTTAGACTATGTACTATGGGATGTCTCAGCATAAAACATTTCAAGGTTTCTTTCAATAAGATAAATTGTACAAATTCTAATTTTAACATCCACGATGACCCACAGTACAACAAATAACACATAGAAAGGCAATGGTGCAGTGGGCTTAATAAAGGATCCATAAAAAAAATGTATATCAGTTACAGTTAAAGGAAGAGGATCGTTTCTCCACTTTTGGACTTTAAAATGAAGTGGTACTGCAATTGGATTGCCCACAAAATGAGGATCTTTGCATCTGAGTGAATAGCTGTTTGAAGCAATCACAAATAAATCCACATGGAGAAATTGCCGACTGGGAAAAGATCGAGAAGTTTTGAACATTTGCTTCACCTTTTTTTAAAAAAAATTCTATATAAGCTATCAACATCTTTAATATGCATGTACAAATATACTGATACCTCTTTAGCTTAAAAAAACAAATTTCATATTTTTACAGTTAAAAAGAACGAAAAATACATATAAATCAGCAGTAATTATACCTTTATGTTTCTCTTGGATGCCATTCCTCGTTCAAAAAGCACGTGTGTTTTACTAGCTTTAGTTTTGTATCTGATTTACATTAGTCCTTTGAGTGTAAATTTGTAGTTTAAGTATGAATAACTAAGTTTATTTTAATAATAAACAACAATTTATTTTTTTATTTATTTTTTGTGATTCATTTGCATAGCTAAAAGATTCGAATTTAACAATTATATGCTTGCTAAATAATCACAATATTAAAGTTAGCATTATATTTATTATTCGCATAAATAATAAATTAATATACTAGTTTATTTCAAAATTGAGAAAAGAATTCTATTGAACATCTTGAAAGCTAATATATTTTTGATAGTTTGGTACTATTTTCTACTTCAGAAATATGAATACGCACTACCTCCAAATACGAAACTAACACTAAGCCTCCATTCTTTTATAACTCTTTCACCACACGTGTAGGAAGAAGCAAATAGAACATCTCCAGAATGCCACCTAAAAGCGGGAAGAAAGGAAAGGTAGACAAAATTTTTGATGTTATACATTTTATAGTTTGGTCTAACCTATCATATGATGTCCAATTTGTTTAAAATGTACATCATGTCAACTGTTTAAATAGAGGTTTATTTGTGTAGGCATGGAAGGGGGGGGGGAATTTTTAAACACCACGTGCTCGTTGCTTTGTTTCTTCAAGAACAGTCTTCGCAAGATATATTTATAAATACAGGAGTACAGAAATAAATGAAAACATCAATCAGAAACGCATTTATGCTTATTCTTATATGAGCAAGCTTATCCTTTCATAATTTTTCTTGAAAAACGTTTTTTTTTTAAAATTTAAATCGAGCCTATGGTTGGTTTCAAAGAACGTCGTGCATCATGATTAGTACCAGTTACCCATAAAAATGTATTGATGTGAACAATCTGATGGATAGAGAATTTTGTTCCCATGCACTTGAATTATTTCAGATTATTTGGCAAGGTTTTGAAAGTCATGGATCTTGTAATTGTAGCCCAGATTTTCACCACCACAAAAGTGGCAAGAAGATACTGCAACATTCAAAGTGTGATCTTTGAACAATTACATGCAACTGTTTTAATTTGCAATCCATATTTTCGAAAGTAATGATTTAGAAAGATCTTGTAGAAAAAAGAATTTAAAAATGTTATGAAACCAATTAGTTAATTACATTTAATAGCTATAAAGTTGCACTACCTGAAGGAGACCATGCTGCAACATGGCTGAATTTTTTCTTACCTTGACCATTGGAGGACTAATTGAATGCATGCTGTTTCCATTAATCTAGGAAATAGTATGAATTGTTTTATTTGTAAAAAAGAGCCTTGGAAAGGTTCACTTTAATATCCATTTTTTTTCACCAGGTTTTCAGTCTTAAATTTGTGGATGCATTGACCAATGATTCACAATTTGAATCAGACTTTAATGATTAATTATGTAAAAAGGGTGGTAAAAAAAAAATGCCAGTAAAATTGACATAGATGGGTGTTTTCCATACACAAATCTTCAAAATTTATTAATTTCGAATATTCTTTGAACATAAATCTTTTTGAGTATTATTGTTTTCACTTTTGTGGAAAAAGTAAATTATTATAATAGCCAAAAACCTTTATGGGGTAACCTCTTGACCTATTTCAATTTAAATTGGCAAATGGAAGCAATGCGATGCTCCAGAATCCAGTCTGACACTGAACATTAAACATAATGCTGGGAAAATAAAAAAAAATTAATGGCATCTGCAAAAGAAAACATCTACACACTTTATTGCTATTGTCACAAAACAATGCACTGCAATTGTTACTGTTTCTAATATTCAGACATTGCATAGCGTCTGATTATTTTCTTATGTTTCAAAGTTGTTAATAGCTTCTTTTTTTAACAAAAAAGTGGTATTTGATTTCTTTGTCAGAACTAATCCTTAGTCTGTGAACTATGCCATCAATATGAGCATGATCATCAGACAGTCCTGTTAATCAGACTTGTTTTTACTTGTAAAATGATGGCTTGTCAGTCTAACAGAATTTATTGTACCAAGTAATTTAATTTCACTCATTTGTTTCCATTGATAAGTTGAAAAAAATAGGGGAATAAATGGTGGTTATGTTTATAAGATCAGACTAGACTGGATGTTAAATATTTTAAGGGTGGACCACAGAATGCTTCAGGAACCAAGGGCAAGGCAACAAAAGCTGTTCCTATGGATGCATCAGATTCTGAAGATGATTCTAGTGACTTGGGATCTTCTGATGAGGTAAGAATTGCACCCATTTAGCAAGTGATAATGCATAGTAAAGTGGTTCCAAATCATAGCAATCCTTCCAAATTACAGACTTTAATTTTTTATTTTTATTTTTGCAGAATAGCTATATTTGATAGATTTTTTTTTCTTCAGAGTTACAGTTCTACATAATTGCCAGATATTTTCTCTTGTAAGTCTGATCCACATGCAAACAGCAACTACCGTCACATACTGTCCTGGCAGATCAGGGCCTGTGTTGCTTGTTCTTGTGATTACTCAGCCATTGCATTGTGCAATGGCAGAGCTGGATCTGTGAAGTTGGACTAGACTTCTAAGCAAGTATATGTGGTAGTTTTTACAGTATTTTTCATAGATATAAAAAAATTTCATAATTTGCTAGTGTGTATTTTGTTATTCATTTTTCTCATGATTCCTGAACCTCCAACAGCAGGATCAGTTCAGTATTTGATATATCCCATATACACCTGTACTTGCCCTAGTGCAAGTGACATCATATTCCTATTTTTTTATATGCTTGCACTCCAAAAGACGAATCAGATTTCAGCAGCTGTGTCCATCCATTTTTTAGTTTCCTGTCAGTAACTTCCTTCTTTAAAACCCCAATTCCACAGTTATATGCAAACTGTTGTATCAGCCAGATCATCGAAATAATACCAAATCTTGAAAGATACTGCTCCTAAACATCATTGGGTTCCATTAAAACCAGATATCAACATTTCATTCCAAGTCACATAATTTCTCCCCTGAACATTGAAACGTGTCCATTTTTTCAAATGTGCAAGAATTAATCTGATGTTGTTTAGTGACATCGTTAGTCAACCAATTGCAGTCTATTTTTATTACATAATTGTTGATAACATAAGCCAACACCACGCTATGTTGGAATGTCTTTTGCCCAAGTTCTCCTTTCAAAGTATTCAGTGCACCAGCTGATCACCAATATTTTCCAGTCTAATTTTTATCTAATGATGCTTTTTCTTCTAGGATCCACTTTAAAATAGTGGGCTTGCCTCTTGAATCGATTTGTGCGCCACATGTGAATGTTATTAGATAGTCTCTGATGGAATTTATCGATTGTATCACACTACTACCTTTGGAACACTCCCGAAAAAGAACCGCATGACAAGTGAATTTAAGGGCAGGCACCTCATAATTCTAAACTGAATATTTTTGACATTTAAACATAGCATCTTGATTATTTCAAAGAATGGTTTATGGCAAACACATTTCTTCAGCAAATATCGTTCTTTCCTGATTCTAATTACACTGAAAGAAGGGTGAAATTTAGCTTTCAGGCTTTAATTTCAACAGTGCTAAAAAAAAATCCGATAGCCAGACACCCAGGGCCCCTGTAATTTTAGTTCAGGCCCTTTCTGTATTCAAAGTGAGGTGTCCTTTGGGCTTTTTGAAAGAATAAAGTTTGAGGAAACTTGGATCGCGATAATGAAATGGGCAAGTGTAGTTTCATGATGTTGACATACATGCCATAATCTAAATCAGATTACTACTGTGTTGTGTGAAACTGAGATCAATAGAAGCTTTGCTTAAAAAAATACTATTTTGTATACCCAAAACTTCCTGACACAGAAAACACAGATTTCAGTAATCTTAAAAATTATATATATATATATATATATATATATATATATATAAAACAAAACCAGTCTATGCCTGTTACATATAGTATGTATAAATGGTAATCTGTAATGATTGGAGCTGATATAAAAAAAAGTATCCCATGGGCAGTTTAACTAGCAGCAATTAAAGGAAAATAGGTCATGTATAAAATCGAAGTTTCACATTACCTGGCTGACAATAGTGAGATATATTGAAGGTTGCAGTGTGTGAACCCATTGTGTTAATTTGCATAGGTGGGATCAGGAAGTGGTACAACCCATTATAGGTAAATCAAAGAGAGCATAGATGCGTTTACAAGAACAAAAGTTATTACACACACACATATATATATATATATATATATATAACCTTGAATGAGAATGTGTAAGCTGCTACAAATCATATTTTTGACAAGTTTGCGAACAGCGACAATGTTTCTTTGAAGTCAGATTTTACTGCATATATAGAAATCAAAGCATGATCATTTCAGTTATTGGAATAGTGTTCAAGTATAATTCATTTTTTATTAAAATTATATTTGAATTGTAGCTATAGCAACGTTGTGTGACAACATTAAAAAAGGGGAAATTTTGGGCATGTGGAAATTGGAAAAGCTAAGTAGGGAGAATAGCAAATAAAATAGTGAGATTTGGACCTAAAATGGGGATGTGTTTGCACTGCATTTTTAAAGCACCGTTTTCAATAAATATTGACTGATTTTTCAGGTCCAATAAGGGTGAAATTCTCAAAGTATGCTGCAGAGGTGCCCACAAAACATTTCGGGGGGTGGGGATACATAGTGGTCAGCCATGAAATTTTGTAGATGTAGGCCAAAACATGTTTAAAGGTTGGGAGAGGCGACTGTTGCATCCACCCCCTTGCCCCAACGTGCGAGCATCCATGGGATGCATCATTTTCCCCCAGGACAAGCGTTCTTTTTCATATTCTGGTCAGCTGTGGCTAAACTGCACAAATAGCTAAAGGTTAGACTAAGTACACAAACAATAAAGCCAGTGTGACTAATTAACAGTTAATCCTTATCATTGCATATATCTTGTGAAGAGGACTGCCCTTGGAACATACTTCAAAAAAACCATGTTCTGCAGTGCGTATATAAGCACAAGCAGTTGATTGGCAAATAAATGATACCCTATTTTGTTGTACACCTCTCCCTCGATAACTCGTGCACAACGGGTCCACAAACATAGACCGCACTATAAGTGAGGACACAAGTTACCGAGGGGCCTCCAAAAGTTGAAAAAATTCACTTAGATCTCGAGAAAACAGCGGAATGGGGGTTGGGGAACTGGGCTGTTTAATAACTGAATCTCATTTTACAATCACGTCAATAGTAATTTTCAATAATGCGCTTTTTCTAATAAAGTTGTTAGTTATTCTGTGTAAATAACATTTATTTTCAAAATGTCCAACATGTGAAAGATCGTTCTACTGGTTTCAACAACCATCACGTGTACGTGAAAACATCCGTGTGTTACGTCACTGACTTTTGTTTTCTTGACGAGTCTGGTTCCCAGAGTGGTATTTAATGGTATCCTGCCAAATTAGGAGTCAAAAGCGTGGGGAACTAGACTAACTGTCGATACACCACCAAACAAGATTTCTTTTCTTAAAAAAAAAACCGAAATTTATTTTGTGAGACAATCGTCTAGGTCGAATCTCAATTTTTGTATTCTTCAGTTAGTACAGTATTGATGTCATCATTTCATTGGAAGTAATAAGGAAACTTTTTATCATCCTTGAGGGTATCTCTAAGTGCCAGTTAAGAATTCTCTGAAACTCGATTGCCCAAAATGGTCCGTATCTGTGAAACCAAGCTCTTTATTTTACGAAGTATTCATTTCGCTTGGTTAACTTTGATCACAGTTACCAATGAATCTGTAAATTTAAGGTAGTTTATGTTACATACACAATAACATTTATAACAGTGATTGATCAAATGAAGTGAGTTCACCCGACATACAACCATGGCCGCTAGATTTTAAGTTTCTAGGATTTTCATGCCTTTTAACTTTTCTTTTATTCCAGCTCCTTTATTTGATTCAAAAGACATAATTAACGTGATAATACAAAGGAGGCCAGCTTTTAATTCTGTGCAACAAAACAACAAAAACTTCCGCAAGTCAGTAATCAAAACACAGCACCTAATTAGGTTCTCAGCGAAATGCTTGCGGACATAGCTGTTACAGTAGATTGACACATTTTACGTTTAATTACAAGAGGACACACTGCATTTATGATGACTACACTTAAAAGGAACTAAAAGGTGGAACTAAAACACAAATTTCAATTGATACAAAAAATTTATTAAAGTACAGCCTCCACGCGACGTGACATTTTCATTAATCAAAATTTCCTTGCATGCCGTTAATTGCGGTGTACTACTGTTTGGAAAGAAAATGTAACAGAATTGTATGACTTATTTTTAAATTTGATATTTCATAATGTTGATTAAAATTTCGGGTCCTACTACCTTTTTGACGATATATCAAAGTTTCCGTTGCTAATTTTGATTGCAATTTTCTTTTATTTCAATAAATAGGGATCAATTTTTGGTGTATTTTCTGGTTTAAAAAATGGGATCCATGCCTGACCCCGCATAATAAGCGGGTTCATGAGTTGTCAAGGCACGAGTTATCGAGGGAGTGGTGTACCTTACAATTCCTAGGACTTCATTTTAACAGTTCAAATCTGCAATTACAACTTACAATACATGTGACAGCTGTTTTTCCCATGTTTTATATCCCACCTTATTTCCTTAGGTTTAACTCTGAAGGCATGTAACACTGTTTACTAAATACAATATTTACTCTGAATTAGTTCTTTGGGGGCACATATACTGCATGGTATATTTTGTTTTATTCCCTTTTTTATTTAATCGTGGTAGTTAAAGTTTACATACACAGTAGAGGAATGCCAGGTGTTTACTGACCGTGTTTCTTTGATGGAAATGGAGATGCGATTTTGTTAGGAAAGAAAATTACACAGCATTCACAGTGATCATTCATGAGATTGAAACTGATTGGTGAAAATTTTAGTTTTTATTATTGTTGGGGTTTTAAAAAAATCTGTAATTTATGTTAATAATGTTTATTCTTGACATTCTATTTAAAGAAAAATGTAGTTTGATATTGTTTCATTACAACAGTATTCACAGGTGATAGAATATGGCATCTGTGGATTGCATATGATATCTATGTATGTTTTTTTTTTCTTCTGAGAAATGAAAATCGACAGACATAATGTAATATTCAGGAGTTCTCTGCGAAAAATCAGGAGATATTATGAGATCGGGAGGTAAGTGTGACAATAAACCCAAAATCGGGAGGTTTTTCTCAGCTTGAGAGTTGACTGGTATGAACCATCTGGGCTTGTGGAATTTCAGTCAGGGCTTGTGAGTTCATTTAAGTCACCAGCCTGGGGCCTGTGCTTAAAAAAAAATTTCTTTGAGCACTGCAATTGTACAACACAATGGTGCAAAACTAAGAGAATTACTTACTGATATGTGGCTACAGATGTTGCAATAGAAAGCTTAAGGGTTAGAATCATAATGAGCCATAGAAAGATAACTGGCCAGTGTTTTACATTGTATCACAAAGACAGAACACTGCCCTTCCCTTCCAAATTTGGGGAAACTACATTTTAGGGGGTAAAGAATGAGTAAGAAACATTATGCACTAATAGTGCTAAAAAATAAAATCTTAAATGCTTCAGTGGCTTTGCCAAATTGACTTTGCATTTCTGTATTGTACATTATATAATTGTAATAAACATTTTGTGTTCTAGATAACGTTTTGAGTCTATGCTCTTAAAATAAGTAACAGAAAAGAGTGAAGACAACAAGCTTTGTAAAATTTAACAAATAATTTATTTCCCTATAATACAAAGTGAAAAAAAGAACTACGGTTTTGCGAATTAAATCCAAAAATAATAAGAATTAAAGACACAAGTCCTAGTAATAAAAAGTCCTGAATAAAACTCAGTTCAAGTCCCTAAGAGATTTAAAATTGAAGGTGATGACGTGTCTGTTATGGCCTCCGTCATACTGCATAGCTGCTAATTGTCCCGTTTTTTCCGTATTTGTCCCGTATTTTGGACCTAAATACGGGTGTATGTTTTTTTTGTGCAAAAAATACGTTTTTAATTTTAAAAAAAAATAATAAATTTCCTTGCAATTTTCAGTTTAGAACGGGCACTCGGTTCCATTCTGATAGAAATGTATCACATGTATATAGGAATACAGTTCTACAATATGATTGGTTCATTCGAAATCGAGGATACCATGCCTGTCTTTATCCGTCATATTGGATTTCGCAAACAGTTAGCGCTAATACTGTCTCATCTTCGTAATATTCAACTACTAGTCATGTTGAATAGGAAAGCAGAATATTCAGAATTTTCTCCAGAAAAGAGAAGAAAACAGAACTGAAAGGACAATTGTGCCGTCTTGTTTAGATTTGTGAAATCATCTAGTAAAGGTGAAGACTTTACGTTTTGGAAATTGTGTAATGTGATTTTGCTATTGGGCATGGAGGCACACATGAAATACAAGAGCACGAAAAAGCTAATAAACATCAGCTTGCTGCTTCATCATACACAACTCAGCTTGAACTTGGATGTATATAAATACCAGAGAGAACCTTGATGTAATTTGATTGAAATTCGGTTTGTTAAATTTCATTTAGAAATGAACCTTCCTCTTTCAGTAGTATTGCTGGTGATTTATTTTGCACGCGTTTTCCAGACGGTAAAATCGCAAAGGATTACTCGTATGCTAGAATGAAAACAGTTCACTAAGAAAATCGCACAGAATTGAGATTATCAATAACAGTTGGTACATTGGAATCGATAATAATTGAAAAAAATAAGGTGTGGAAAAGGCTCCTATAAACAGCCTGTGTCTGAGTGTGTTGCACTCTTACACGTTCTGAATGGGCACCCGAATGGAACAGGGTGCCTGTCCAGAAGTTGCAATTGTGCAACACATGCATCTTTGACATTAAATAATTATGTAAGGCACTGTCCTACCTTACTGATGGTTGTATATGTTGTAAGTAGTTACATATGCATTAAAATTTTAAAAATCAGTATTTGGTCCTGAAAATCGATATTTTTGTCATAAGCAATCAGTATTTTTGTACTAGGGGGTTGGCAGCTATGCATACTGATGTGTCAGCAGTCTCTTGTTGAATCACAGAAATATTCCAGGTTTGAGTTCAGTATAAATTCTAATGAATGTCTTTATGCAAGAATTTTATCAGAGCACTTTTGTATTTCCAGAGAAAATAATCACTTGAAATAAATAATTTGAAGAAAATAAAATTCAGGCCAAACTGGTTGCAACATAATACAATTTAAAGTGCCAGATGTTAAAGCACAACTGGTAAAATTTTGACCATCACAAGATAATATAGTTCTCTGTTTGACCTCGGGTCACAAATTAACATTTTCTAAAAACAACCATTACCTAAAGGAAAATAACTTTCTAGCATGATTTAATGAGCCTTGTTTTTTTAAAACATAATAGCCTATAAAATTCAATCTGGATTCTCCAAAACCCTGACCCAGATCAACATGTTTTACCTGAATAATATTTCAGTCAATTAGCTCATACAGACTAATGAAGCTATTATTAGTTGTTTACATCAATGAAAAAAAACAAAAATTTTAAAAAAAAGTTAATCAGGTCAAACAGAACTGAACTCTCTTTTGGACAAGGTCAAGTCCAGTAAACAATGTTACATTACAATAACATGTAATGGAATTAAAAAAATTTAAAACTAAAAGACAAACAATCAAATTAAATATACGTGACAATAAGAAGTAGGCAGATTAAGCACAAGCTGATGCATGCCAGATGCTGAAAGTGCCCAGGGATGTGCACATAGTAAGACTTTTGTTTGCCCAGCCAAGATGAGTGGGCAGGTGCTTCCCCACCCCAGACCCAATGTGACCAGTCAGTGGAGAATAGGACTTTTCTGATCTCATTATTGGTTATCTATAATTGGCACTTGCTAAGTTGTCTCTGCTCATGCCAACTTCGTAATGTATCACTGGTTAAATGTGTCAAGCAGTATGCAGTTGTTTGACAATTTAGCAAAGCTGTGGGATTATAAACTTGTAAAAGCCCCCAATATTTATTTTCTTCCTCCTAAAGTAACTGAGATCATTACATTATACTTAAATCCATTTAATTAAGAAAGTATTTGTTGATTTTATTGATGCAAAGTGAGCATTTCCTGTAATTGTGACACATCCAAATTGCTATTAAATGAATTACTTGTGAACTTGAAGCTATTGTTTGGCCTAGTCAAAAGTAACATTTTCTCCGGGTCATCATGTACCAAACTAATTGATGATTTCATACAAAACTATTTACATTAAATATTTGATTTCATTTCACTTGACACAAGGACAGCTAGTGTCTCAATTGCTTTATCAGTGTCATCCATTGCTGATTAGATCATAGATCTCTAATTCATGAGAAGTATTTAGATCATAGATCTCTAATTCATGAGAAGTATTTCCTGCTTCAGATCTTTTCTCTGAATACATTTGATATTGTTCTTGAAACTTGACCCTCCTTCACATTCTTATTGGCCACAGGGGCTTAGCTTAATTGCCATACAGTTGCAAACTTGTTAGCTGTGAAGGACCAAGAAGCAGTAATTACAGGTAACCAATGAAATGGTACTGTTCTCCACTCATACAACATGTTTCTCTACACAAAGCTTTGAACCTTAAGCAGATATCTCATAAGATGGAGGGACCTACTGTGGAGTTAATAGCTAACCTTTGTCTTTCAAGATCTTGAAAAAAAAAAAAAAAATGCAGCATATTATCTATGTGCTTAATGATTCTTCCCTTGAAATTAGATGCCACTTTGTTGACATGCCTGTAGGGTGACCAGTCTTCATTTACAGAGTCCTCCAGAGTCTGGATATCCAATATTTTTAGCTTGGACCAGTCTCTTGGTCTGTCGTGTCCAAGGTAAGTTGTAACTTGCTGCTTCCTTCATGCAGAACTATATAATACTGAAGGTTGTGCATTCTACATATTAGAATACTCTGGTTGAATCATACTAAATAATATATACTGTATATGACGTTATTTTTTGTTTGTGAAGGATGAAACTCCACCAGTTGGGAAGGCCATTGCTGTTGTAAAGAAGACACCAGCTCCAGCCAAAAAACAAGAACCATCAGATGACGACTCAGATGATGACTCGGAAGGTATTGTGGAAAATCTTAATGGAATATTTGCTTAAATTTTTAATTTCCATTGTGGAATTATTGTTGCATAAAGATGAAACCATCATTGCTCTCCCTGAATGCTAAACATTTAAATTTCTCATACTAATGGAATTGGACTACCCTCAAAACGCTAGTTCAATTTTTCTAATTTATGCAGTAAAAATACACAAGTTTTTAGTGATATAATTTAATATCCATTTGGATGCTCAGAAAGTTCACCAGAAAGGTATATAGACCACAATTGCAAGAGATCACAAACCCAGAAATGTATTGCTAATAAACAGGTATATGTTAATGAAGCAGTTACTTGGATTGTAAGATCTAAACAAGAGACGGATAAAATATGAATGAAATAAAGCACTATTTTTGGGACTGAAGTTTGGCATACCATGGTAAACAATAAGATCATGTCGACACTTCTCACTATAGTTTTTAGAGAAATCCAGTTTTGTGCTATTGCAATATTACAACATTTTTGTTACTTTCTTTTGTTTCCTATTTTACCCAAAATAAGAAGAGGGTTGATTTTGGGAGAAAATGTAATATCATAAATACAAGAATTGTTATACCCAACCATGGCAGGTTTTTTGTGCTGTTGAACCCCATTTTCAGGACATGATAGGCTGTTCATGGCAACTGGTATATTTGGTGGCAGAAGAAGCAGTGACCCATGGAAAGCTACAAGCATACCTTTCAACATAACCACCGACTGAAACTTGCCCAGACGTAGGTGACGTGTGAGTGATCTGTAAAGGCTAGTGACTTGGACCACTAGGCCACCTGTGAAAAATGTGAACTCTCCAAACGTGTGACAAATGAAACAAATCAATAATCACATTAACTGCAAATTGTTTCCTGCAAACACTTAATACTGACACTTAAAGCCACAGGTGCCCAAGTGGTCTAAAGCACTACCGCTCAATTTTACTGATCACTGCCATCTCAACTCTGCACAAGTTTGTGTCTCTGGCTTAAAACAAGTGTGATAAATGATGACTGCAAATCAGTACAGTTTCATATATTGAATAAATTAATCAGAATACTGGAAATGTCCTGTACTTCTGATATGTTACTAGGGTGAGAATTTAATCCACTTAAATAATAGATTAATGATCATGTACTTTTTATTTTCCTTTATATTCTGAAAGTGGTGGACTTGAAAATTTCTGCCAGGGACTCTAAAAAAACGGGTTGATAACTCCAGAGTTGCACAAGTGAAGAGTCCAGGACTCTTAATCCAGAAACTCTGTTGTGAGCCTTGGTCGCTGTTTTTGCCATTGCATAAAACATGTTCAGAGACGGCTCTGGTGGCCTGATGGTTAGAGCATCTGCCTCTGATGTGGGAGGTTGTGTGTTGATGGGTTGATAACTCCAGAATTGCACGAGTGAAGAGTCCAGGACTCTTAATCCAGAAACACTGTTGTGAGCCCTTGGTAGCTGTTTTTGCCATTGCATAAAACATGTTCAGAGACGACTCTGGTGGCCTAATGGTTAGAGCGTCTGGCTCGGATGTGGGAGGTTGTGTGTTCGATCCCCAGCCAAGTCATACCAAAGACTTATAAAATGGTACTAACAGCTGCCTCACTCAGCATTAAGAGGTTAGTGTTAGGGCTGGTCATCCTGGTTTGGGGATAATGTGACTGGGTGGGACATGCTACGTGTCTGCAACATGATACCCCCAGTTCTAGACATCGCTATAAACTGCCACACTACAGACATTGTAACGATATGACTGAACAGTTGTTAAAGCTACGTTAAAAATCCAAATCACACATATGTTCACTTTGTTCTGAATATCTCTCCTAGCAGTCCAATAAGTCAGTTTTAATGGCAACCATATGCTACAGCTATAAAGATATCAATGGAAAAAGGAAGAAGATGGAAGACTTTGTTTCAGAAATAAATTTTGCCTTTTCTAATGGCAAGTTTTACGCCTACCTACTTCCTGCCCTTTGATCATATTCATTCTTAGACTGCAATTCATCTCTTTTAATTCTCTTGTGATCTGTGTGGTGTTTACCTGTATATTTAAGAAATATTCCCAAACTTCCAAGGGCTCAGGCGAAAATAGTAATATAACAAGGGGAAAGGTTTCAATCCCTCCATGAGTCAGATCTGGGCATTGACTGTTTTGAGGAAGCAGTAGGTCCAGGACTTGTATTTATAAAGATACTCCCAAGATGTTGCAAGATGTTGCAGTAGGTACAGTACCAGCAATTCCAAGACGTGTCTACAAACCATGCCTTGAAGATACATGTAGAAAGAGCCATTGGGAATGGAAAAAGATCCTTTCACATTTTATTGCCAATCTAGCATCTGAAAATCCAAGTGCAGTTTTTACCAAGTTAAAGCTTGTCATTGCAGAGAACACAAAAAAATATGGAGATATGTCTCCAGGTTAAACTTGCGCTCCACTGGAATATGGTTAAATAAAGCATTCACAAGAGTAAGACAGCTTTAGCAGGCATTTCAAGAAATTTGGTGCAATGATCACACCTGTGCCAAAAATCTATGATATAGTGAACAAAAAAAAACAAAAAAAAAGTCCACATGAGAATTATTTTGAAAACTTAAAAGGGAATACTCCCATAACGTTACTTTTGCTAATGCTGTAGATTACAATAAACATTCAATGCTCATGAAGTTGCAAAACTCTTGATTAAGCCCATGACACTTAAGCATGACCAGCTGATATCCCAAATCAACTTCTGAACCTCTTAAATTAGATTGTTCAAAATACATTTTCAGTTAAATTTGGGAAACTGGTAGTTTTCTTTAATCGTAATTAGAAGCAAGAGTCGTGCCGGTACCAAAGCCTCAAAATACCAAACCATCCCATGCAACTAAGGTCCTGTAGCATGAACAAGCTGTATTTGGAAAGCCATAGAACTGATGATCAGTGATAGACTACTCTGGTATCTCAGATCTCTGACAACCCAATAATGTCCCAGGGGTCAAGCTAGACTTGAATTATAGGGAGAAGTGACTTCTCCTTTTGGACTGAACAGGGAGAAGTGAGAGCTCAACAGGGAGAAGTGGATGCGAAGCAAGAAACGCAATATATATATATATATATATATATATATATATAT